>QLTV01004083.1:1524349-1538624 GCA_003457575.1 Thermophis baileyi
CTTTATGTAGAAATCTGACTACTTAAATTCAACTACAAACTTGGAATTTGTTTTGCTGTAAAGAAAGGCAAACATTCTGTTAAGGAATTGTGCAGAGTAACCTCTGCTTCTGAAGGCTTGCACAGTGAACCGTAATGTTGCAGTAGATATGAGTGATGATTCAGTCAATACACAGATACGTTAAAGTGTATAAAAGTAGTTTACTTAAAGAAATAGCACAGTCCAAATAACAGTCCGAATCATACACGTTCTATCAGTCAGTATTCAGAAGTACAGCAGTCTTCTTACCAGTCTTCCTTTGTCTTAATCATCAAACAAAGATTCTCTATTATCACAGATAGTTAGCTACACACAGAGCTTAATTGCAGACACGAAGTCACTCAGCAATGAATCAGCAAAAGAGAGAGAGCACTAACCATGTTCTCTAGCTCCCTCTTATGGCCGTTACTGCCAGTCAGAATGCACCAATGCATTTAAAGCAATATTACATATATACATATAAACAGTGATTTGTGGCTTGTTTATATTAACCAACCCAACCGTTTGGACAGAGTCCTAACAAAAAGTATTTTAGAAATAGCTATTTTGTATTTATTTTGTTGAAATGCAATGAAAGTAATATTTTACTTAAATATATTGCCTCATTTTGAAAATGATCACATGTATTAACTCAACATTTTGAGATACAATTTATCTCAATCATATGGGACTTTGGAGAGAGAAAATGAACATATAATCAAAAGATTGTTCAGCAGTGAAAACAGAAACATATGACTTCAACTATTTAGTGTTTTGCAGAAGTCATTCATAAAGATTCATATAGATAAACTTTAATATTTCTATATATGTGTGTCTGCAAATATACTTTTTAAAATATTTGTTTCTTCTGTTTTTTGTGTTTTTTGTATTTAGTGAATTAAAAAATATTTTACAGCAAAACATTTTATCCTGCCCAAACTTTATTTCCTACAGCGATTCTCAACATTTTAGAGGGGAAAAAAATCAAATATAGAACAATCTCACTGAAGAGCAAGAATCAAACTCTTCTTCCCAAAACACTGGAGGAGGTATGAATATGAAAACATTTTGATCTTTAAAATGAGCAGCTATGACTTGAGATATTGCTCTACATAGAAATGTAACCCAAAACATTTTTTCAGCTTTATATCCTTTGCAAGCCGACTTCTTTTTCTAATTTTCTATTGCCATTTGTTTATCTTTTAACTTTGTATCTTTTTTTAGACCAATAAAGTTATTTTTAAAAAAAGTAACAAGAGGTGATGCATTCATCTGCCTCAAAGTCATACAGTGGTTTTTAATCATAGATTATGCTGAGCAAATGCTACATTTATGAAAGAGGAGCAACCTCCCGGATTCCAAACAAAACCTTTGTCTCCAGCCATGTAATTCAAATGCACCCAGTTGCGCTGCTTACACTACATTGCAAAACTACCAAAGATACCTGCAACTGGAATATTCTGTGTGATTGACAGCTGAATATCTCCTGTCCCTGGTGGCATGTCAATAATCAGATAATCCAGTTGGTGCCAGTCAACCTAGAAAAGGTATAAATAAATTAGGGAGGAAAAAATCAACTTAAACGTCGAGGTCAATCTCCCTGTAGTTTTTAACATCTTTGGAGATAACTTATAAGTAAATTCTATTGCTTGGAATCAACACCACAAATTATTATTAAAATGATCCAAATAGAAATGAGTAATAGTGCTGGAGAAAGAAAGAGAAAGGGACTACCATTTAGATGTCAATTAGACTGATCCATGAGAAAAGTGAATCTATCACCAGAGCGTAAGAAACCCACATAGGGAGCATAAGGAAACTTTCCTTGTAATCTTAGTGCTTCTGTTAACCGAGGTAGCTGATTCACTCTATTCCTTACAATTCCAGTGGGTCTGTCAAGGTTCCGATTGACGAACCCAACCAAGCAAGCACTGTTGAGACAATCCAATCACTTTAGGCAAAACTTTATTGAGTACATCATTTCGGCACAGAATGAAAGCACTCAATAGAGATTGGATCGTCTCAACAGTGCTTGCTTGGTTGGGTTCGTTAGTCAGAACCTTGACATTAAACCAGCTCTACCAAAATTAAAATCTACAAAGGAGTCCTGGGCTTCTGCAGCCTCTCCAGTCACCTCTGGAAGAGCTGTGAAGACCCAGAAGAAGATGTCCAGGACGAAACATAAAGGAGAACAGATGGCCAAGCCTGGGACACCATGGTGAAAGAGACCCTGGCTGCTGCACAGGTGGATTTCAGCACCCAGTGGTGACCCGGTCGAAGGGATGGCTGGAGGAATCCAAGCAGACAGCCGTACTTGCTTTTGGTTGGGTTCGTCAGTCAAAACCTTGACAGGGTCATTTAGATTTAAACTTTTTCTTTAGTTTTTTTTTTTCATTATGAAAGTAGGCAGGGTGAAATCTACTTACCTTCCCTACCAGTTCGGAAGTGCGCAATTTTTGACCCTCTGTGCATGTGCAGAAGGCTTTGCGCATACGCAGAGGGTTAACCAGGAAGTAACGATGTCCGGGCAGGTGGGCGGTGCCTCGCGCTGCCGCCGCTACAGAGGGTTAAAACCAGGAAGTAACTGTTGTGGTCCGCCAGCGGCCTGCGGAGCTGGCAGCAGAGTCGGACAGCAAGGAGGCTGGGGAGGAACATGGGCCAGTCCTGGAGTCTGGAGAAAGCTCTGTGTCGGAGGCAGAGATGGGGCCCGGGCCATCTGGGAGTTCTGTGCTGACTCCGGAGCCTCCAGAGGCTGACATCAGCAAGGCAGAGGAACAGGGGGAGCCTGTTCCCAATGCGCGCATGCGCAGAGCTGCCAGAAGGCAAGAACAATTAAGGAAGAAAAGGGCTACTTGGGAGTAAGGCTTGGAGATGATTGGCCCCTCCCATAGGACATAAAAGAGGAGAATCAATTTCTCCAGGGGGGAAATCTACTTACCTTCCCTACCGGTTCGGAAGTGTGCACATCGCGCATGCGCCGTCGTGACATCCGATTTTTGACCCTCTGTGCATGCGCAGCAGGCTTTGCACATGCGCAGAGGGTTAACCAGGAAGTAACGATGTCCAGGCGGGTGGGTGGAGCCTCGCGCTGCTGCCGTTACAGAGGGTTAAAACCAGGAAGTAACGACGTCCGGGCGGGTGGGCGGAGCCTCACGCTGCCGCCGCTACCAGTTCACTGAACCACACGCCGCTGCCGCTACCGGCATGTGTAATCCGGACAGAACCGGCAGGATTTCACCACTGACAGTAGGACAGTTTAAGAATCTTTTTTGTGAAATAATCAGTTAACATGTTTCTATTTATTTATTCAAGTTCATAGCTGCCATCTCAGACAAGTGGCTCTGGGCAATGTTATGGATGATCATTCACAACTTCTTGACATTAATCAATATTCAAGTCAGATTTTCAAATTATGTGCTCAAAAATAGAAAATAGCAGCCCGTTGCATCTAAATTAAAATAAGCCTCAGATGCTGGCTTAGATGATGCAGGCAACAAACTACAGACAGATCTGTCTTTGCCTATTATTGTAGAAGTCCTGCTGACAGAAAAGATTAGACTAGTTTGTATATTGCTTGGTCCCTGGTGAGACATTCTCAAAAAATCTGAATTACCATGATGTATAAATGCATTGTCTCTAATAAAATACAATGTCTTATTTAAGATACATGTAATACTCTAATGAAATGCCAATTTAGAAAACATAATCCTTGATATATTAAATCACAGGAATAACCATCTTGTGATTCTAGAGCACCATAAAACTTGAATATCAGGACTACCAAGAAACTTAGTGACTCACCAGCTGTTTGCACCATCACAAAATAGTTTAAATTATTGGTAGGGCGTGTCATTTAATGGGGTAAAAAATAATTTTTGCAATTTTTGTCAGTGAGGGGTTCTAAAAGAATTGAAATCAGCTGTTATTTTTGCAATTGCACGATGTTTAGCTTGGTATGGTAAATCCACTTGTGATCATATACTCCACAAAAGTCACTTGTAACCCAAATGCTGTTAACTTGATCTTCTCAAAATTACACCTTGTGCTACCAAAATTAAAGGTTTTTTCTGCATTTATCTTATCTAACTAAGCAAAAAATAATCCATGCAATCATAAACTAATATGAGTTACAAAAATGTTAAGTGAGTTTCATCAAGTCTTGTTTTGATTAATTCTTCGACATCAGCTGCCGACTTGCTTCTTGGCCTCTGATATAACCCCCACGTTTCTCATGTGTATACACTCTGCTTGCTGCCTCTGTGACCTGTTTCACACATCTCTCTATTGATTGGGCATGACAGGGCCACTGTGGTATTTGCATTGGTTCGTCAATGAACTTCTTTATTTCTGCTGTAGTCAGTTTGAACGTCAAAGGTGGCTAATATTCAGACCAGTCAATCAGCTCCAGCAGAGTGAATGCTCTGACGTTGATTAAAGGCATTTTTCTTGCACGTACAGAAAAATCTCCCAGCACGTCATCGTCTGCACCCAAGTCAATGATCTTTTGCACACCAGCTCTCCTCTCTTGAATGTCATCTGAACACAGTGTCCAGATTATCATTTCACTGAAAGTGTATCATGCTGAGCACTGAATGGTTGGCAAAACAGCATCTACTTCTTTTGCAGTCTGACTTGCTGCAGCTGGAACAACACATGATGTGGGCCTTCAATGCAGGAATCTTTTACTTTGATGTTGAACCAGCAAGGGTAGTACACACCAACGATATATTCCACTATCATTCTTAAGTTTTGGAGAGTTTTGCCTTTAAAGCCATGTTTTGAAACCCATATTTGACAAAGCCTATTTGAAGTTGTCAACCAGTGTGAATGGCTTACAGGGCCAATTTGCAGAGGAGACAGATCTGTGAGAAGTCCTCCTGTCCTTATTGCCTGTGTGATCCTATATCCATACGCTTGATCAGTAGAGAGATCCTTTACAACACTTGTCGCTCAGTGAAATGAGAGGCTCACCCATTGAAACTCTGAAGGATCAATGTCAAGTTCTGTTGTAGTGTCTAGCATGTTGCCAATTTTACCTGCCCATTTCTTATTAGACAAGGTCTTCCCATCCAATTTTGTGATTAAGTGTCATAGGGGTAACTCATTCGTGTGGAGTGTACACACCAACCAGATCAACTTCCAGCCAAGCTTGACCTCTACCCAGTGCATGGCAGCACCATCACAGCCAGCATTAACATTTGGAGAATCTCCTCCAATGGCCTTCAAGCTTTTGTCAATGCCTTTCTTCTTCATGAAATACACCAGATTATCTGCAATCACTTGAGCAGGTTTTCCTATTTTTGAGCCTTTCTCTGGAGTGAAATGATAAAGATATCCACCCGGCTCGCTGCACACAGAATAATGTTCTTCTTTGATAGTACTGTGGAATTGCTGATCTGAATTGTTTGCTTTCAGCATAACTTTAGTTGTATCTATACAGCCATCAAAAAAGTTGCATTCTATTTCGCCCTTCGTACAGAGCTCATCAAATTCTTGATCTAGGGACTTCATATTTTTTTCCTCGGCTCTCATGACTTTATTGTGGACAATTATCTTGTCTTCTTCGGTGATCAAGCCAGCATCTATGAAGGCAGTTGTGGTAATGGCACAGTGGTGGGTTTCAAAAAATTTTACTACCAGTTCTGTGGGCGTGGCTTGGTGGCCGTGGTGTGGCTTGGTGGGTGTGGCTTGGTGGGCATGGCAGGGTAAGGATACTGTAAAATCTCCATTCCCATCCCACTCCAGGAGAAGGATATTGCAAAATCTCCATTCCCTCCCCACTCCAGGAGAAGGTTATTGCAAAATCCCTATTTCCTCCCGATCAGCTGGGACTCGGGAGGCAGAGAATAGATGGGGGCGGGGCCAGTCAGAGGTGGTATTTACCGGTTCTCCGAATTACTCAAAAATTCTGCTACCGGTTCTCCGAACTACTCAAAATTTCCGCTACCGGTTCTCCAGAACTGGTCAGAACCTGCTGAAACCCACCTCTGTAATGGCAGCAGTGGCATGTAGATCAACATCCTATCTTATACTCTGCATAGAGACATTTGTTATTTGTAATCTATTGTATTATGTCTTTTCTTTTGAGTACAGGGCATATGTGTTTGGTCTAAGGTCTCTTGGTAACTTCCATCACATTCCTCTTCATCTTCATCATCAGTCATCTGTCCTTCATTTTCATCATAAGAGATAATTACTTCATTTGTCAGTATCGAAATGTCTGGAATACTTCTCTGCTTATATTTAGCAAGCCTTTGTCTCTCATCGTCTTGCTGCTTTTGCCTTTTGACTAGTCATTTCTGCTCGGGCACATCTGGCAAACCAATTTGATGTGATCCAAAAGAATCAATCTTGTCTCTCTGACTTTTAACAAAAGTTTCAATGATATCTTCATCTTCTCAGGGCAGGTACAGTTAATGTGAGCTTCTTTTTTGTAGCCAGCAGGGCAGCCGAATTTGGCACACAGAACAATTTGACACTTTCAGTTGAGGGTGTCAAACAATTTGTCAAGTTTCACAGTGCAAGTCTCTTTGACATCTAGCTTTCCTTTACCAAGAGATATGTTTTTGGCTTGATCTCTTGGATCTTGTTCAAGATTGTCACTCGTGAATTTACAACAATGGTCACAAAAGAACTGTTCACTTGTTCCCACTTTTCAAGCACTTTTGGATATATGTCTCTTGCAAGACAGGTTGCTGCTGGGTAGTTTCTAGCATCATCACTACTTTGTTCTCTTAACAGTAGGCCATATCTGACAATGTCTTGCAGCATTGGGATTTCAGACGGCAACAAGTCTCTGCCAGTCCCAATTAGGTTGCTCATATGAGTGAGTGTTCCCAGTCTTTTTTAGAAGCCATTTAGAATCCATTACAGATCAGTTATCACACTCATAGGAAACGAGGACAGCAGTATTAACACTCTCAGACAAAATAACATTTAACAAAAGAGAAAGACAATGTTAGCAGTTGAGTGTTCGCTACATTCCATCATGAATTTATTTAAATAAATAATTCAATGAAGAAAGTATGAACACAGATCAGTATAGTAGAACTATAGATTACATTGTTTTGTGCTATTAATATAGAGAATAAAGAAGATGATCTTGATGGAGATATGCAAGTTGTGTTACCAAAATGATGAGAGGCAACACATATCATAAGCAACAGGCAGATAATTTTAGGAAGAAGCTCAAATAGAAATCTTCCTATTTAACAGGAATATAAAAAAGGAAGGTGATACAGTACAATCAGACTTGCAAAATAGTGTTATTATAATCTCAGTAAAAGTAATTTTAGTGTTCCTGTGGAGTTGATTTCTTGGTCTGGCCACCTAATGGGACTGATGTGAAATGCCTGAACTGAAGGTACTCTGGAGACCATGAGACAAATACTGCAACTTTTGAGGAACAGGGTGACTTGTGAGGCATCCACATTGCTTTCCCTAAGTCTCATATTAAAATTAAATGCTACCCTCAAGTTGAAGAAAACTTGAATGAATAAAATCTTTAGATTAGATAATTTTAGGAAAAAAAGATTCAATATTATATGTAAGATATATGCATAAATAACATTCTACAAAACATGAAATGATTAGTCCTTATCCTCCTAACCTTTTCAGAAGTGTACCCATATATGTATGTCATGTTATTAAAATATTGCCTCAAGAATAAATTCTCTCAAATTAAGAAAACACTGCCGCCACAGGAATTACTCCTTGCAAATGAACAAGTGAGTGTGGTTATAAAATTACACCTGTAGTATCCACCATCTGCTAGTCAACATGCATATGTGGAAAACACTAAAATATTTGCTTCTTTAATATATAGTGTTGTGAAACATTTCAGATGCTGGGAATGTGATTACATTTTACTTAAGTACAGCATTCGTATTTTCTTCTCTAGGAATAATTTTCCTGACATTTATTGATGGAGAAACATCATTCATTGCCAGGCGGCTCTATACATTTTTCCTCTATTCAAGCACATCACTAAAGTTTTTCTGTAAATTTTTCTAATCAATCAGTAAATATATGTGGCAAATGTAGTTATTCATATAATATCAATTCCGGGCCCAACTGTGAATGAGGATATTACAAGGAAGCAATATTAGGACACCATTGTTCAGAATCATTGCATAAGAATATGGTCTGCATTGTATCATTTAGAGAATAAATAAACCCTTGCATACTGTTTTGATAATAATAATGTATTTTAAAATAGGATTTTTTTCTTAATTAACTAACATTTTCCTGGAGCGTTCCAATTAAATATGGACACCAAATCAACTTGAATGTTAGGCCATGGTTTAGTACTAGAAATACTTCTAGAAAAGTCTGTGATTTGTCTGCTTATTTCCTTTCCAGTTCAATCCAATCATGGAAGGATTAAAAGCATAAGCTTCTTCTTCAAAATAAATAAGTTTAATGAATTGATTGCTTGATAAATTTATTCTTGCCATCATCAGTATATATCCCAATAAATTGTGGTACTTTTCATTTATACTCTCTGTTAGAGCTATGTAGGAGCCGAGGTGGCGCACTGGTTAGAGTGCAGCACTGCAGGCTACTTCAGCTGACTGCTAGCTGCAGTTCGGCAGTTCAAATCTCACCGGCTCAAGGTTGACTCAGCCTTCCATCCTTCCGAGGTGGGTAAAATGAGGACCCAGATTGTTGGGGGCAATATGCTGACTCTGTAAACCGCTTAGAGAGGGCTGTAAAGCACTATGAAGCGGTATATAAGTCTAAGTGCTATTGCTATTGCTATTAATCATTACTAATAAAAAATATTTCTGGTTTCAATTCAATTTCAAAATTCCCTAAATTTTTTTGATGTTTCTTTCCAATACTTCTGAATTCTTTTGCATAAGCATCACATACCAATGTTTCTTCTTTATTGTAGTACTTTTAGTATTTATTTGATAAATAATAATAAGAAAATAAATAATTTATCAGTCTTGGCAATTGTCAATAGTTATATATCATCTGTGGAACATTTTATACTAGCTTTTCCCTTAAAGTATAACTTGGAGTAAATTTTATTAATTTTTTCTTACAACTCTTTGATTGATCCACTCTGATTACTTTGAAATTCGGCATCCATTTTATCATGCAATGTTTGATTTGTTCTCAGTACTGTATTTTAGTAATAGCTTGTAAATATATAATAAGTAAGATTCTTAGTGCTGAACAATGATTGTTATCTAGTCTGAAAAATATTAAAAGCAAACTGAACATTGTACAAATTGCAACAGAAATATATCAGTGCACAGCAATTATGTGCATTATATCTGTTACAAACACTTAGCGAAATCAAAAGTACAGCTCAAACTCTAACACTTACTTAAAACTGAGATCCAATTAAAATGTGCTGTCTATGACAAGATTTACATAATACTGCTATGCCAACATCTTGGGAACAAAAGAGCAGCATCTAATTCATTGCTACACATTTGTCTGCTATTTCAAATGTATTGGGAAGAGTACAATTAAATTATATCTCTGATGTCTTGACAAAATCTGTGTTACCCAATTTGGTTGCCATACTTGATAATGTTCTGTGATACTCGATTATAAGAAAGGTTTATATTTCAAAATGTTAGTAAAGAACACATTGCACATTGAAGTCTTATTTTATGTGGGAAACTATAAACTGCTTTTATTATTGGTTGCAATAAAATGCATTAAATATATTATGTCTGACTGACTTAATTTTTTTTTACGACTTTATTTTTCAAATGCATGTCTCAATGTCTTGAACCCCTTTAAACTCAATGTATTACAACCAAGATTAAGGAAGCAATTTAAGATGTTTAGGAAAAGAGGAGTAGGAGCCATTTCCTCCAGATCAAGGAGGTAAACATCTACAAAAATGTTTAGTATAAAACAATGAAAACAGCTCTAATCCTAATCTGATTGGTGACAAAAGGTGGGGAGAGATTTAGACTCAAACTGAAACAAAATGATTTATTTAAACTAATGCATAGGATGTCTGAATAAATACTCATTACATAATACCATACTCTGATCAGAAAATTAATAAACAAATAATTGGTAACAAGCTATTGTTACAAGTAATATTTATAACTCTTTAAAAGCAGTGTAGTGAATGGTATCGATTGTCTGGTAATAAAACCTAATGCTATAACAGATTTTATCTTCTTTCCTGGATCTTCAGGCAAGCTGATAAAGGTACCCAAATTATCCTGAGATAGTATTTAAAAAATCCTAGTTTATACACAAAAGAGGAAAAAAGCCTGATTAGAGGGAAAGTCCTCATTAAAGCTTTCTGCAATCACTATGGGAAAATCATTAATGGCCCTTATGTCAAGGGACTATATTTCTTTTTGCTTCTAGATGTGTAGAGTAAAACTATTTTTTAGTTGCTAGGTAACAACAGACTCAGTATATATCATTATCAAAATGCATGAGAAGAAACTGCCATCTGCTTCCCAATTGGGAATTCCATTGACTAAAGTAACATTGCAGTTTCTCAAACATCATCCCACGTCTCTTCCTCTAATCAATTAATCCTTGGTCTCCTTAGAAAAGTAAGCACTAACATTACCACCCAAATCTACGTTTTGATTCTGACTTCAGAATCCTGCCATATGTAATCAGGTCCACTCCAACCCTGCCAAGTATGTTAAAAACATTTATAATTGGAATCAAATGTTCTGTTTTCACTGCTTGAAGTTCTTCCATTAGTGGAAACCTTTTTCCAGTTTGATGCCCTTCAGAATTACCCAGCCAGCATAACTATTGCCGAGGTTTAGGATTACTAGGGAATTGACATCTATGTATGTAGGCAATGATTAGTGAGAGTTTGAACAGCACAATATTTGATTTAGTGTGATTTATAAATTGATACCAGGTTGTGTTTAATGTGGGCCAAGATTCAGTTACTGGAAAGCTACCATACATGTATTGAGGCTAGCACATGTGCACTTCAGGCTAGTGCATGCCACAGTTGCTCTTGGGGTTTTAGACGCGAATTGTCATTTGTGCAAAATAGAGAAGAAGATTCTGTTTGGAGAAAACTCAAAAAAGCTTATTTTGAAAAACTGCAGCAGAATACAGGAGTTAGCAAGTACGCTTTGTTTATGGGTTTGTCCTCTTTTACTGTTATACAGCACTTCGTTAATAGACATAAAAATTTATGTTTAAAATTTTTAATTGCCTATTTTTGTCAAGCTGGAACCAATTACCCTATTTTCCATTGAAATATCACTTTAAATAATGTGAATTTGAATAATGCAACCATTTTGTAGGTTTCATTAACCCCACTAATTGGGACCTACCTGTACATCCAGAGGGCACTCTGGCTGTAGAAGGGCCTGTTAATGGAACCAGGAAAATGGAAGTTCTCCATTGTTCCTGCAGCTCCTTTCATAACCCCTTAATTTTCTTTGGAGGTTCTGCAACAGAATGGGAGGAGTCTGGAGAGGAGTCAAAGGAGAGAAAGAGAAGTACTCACCACTGCTTGTGCAATATTAGGGTTTTTTTCCCTTCTGCCATGAGTAATTGTCACAAAAGATTACTTTTAGCAATATACTGAAAGATCTTATGTTTAAGATTTTTGAATAAATTACAGCTGGCAGCATTTCAACAGTTGAAGGTAGTAGCCATTAATGTCTTCCACTTTCTTCCATAATGGCTAGTAATATTAAATATTATATGTTTTGTCATCAGATGTTGAGTTTTATCACTTCACTTCACTTATAAGATGAAAAAGCCTAAATGTTATGATGTCAGATACAATTTCTTTATTAGGGATGGACACATTCAAAATAAGGTATCAGAAAGGTCAAACTTTTCATCTGCAGTTCAGAAAAATATCAGACACCTATTACGAGACAGGAAGAAAGATTATGTAGATATGGTTGCTGTAGATCCAGTACATTTGAAAAGTGTCATGATGAGGAAGACTGGCTTATAATGACAGTCAGAAACTTTCTGGGATTTCAAGCAGAAGTACCGTATTTTTCGGAGTATAAGACGCACTTTTCCCCCTAAAAGAGGGTGGAAATGTTAGTGCGTCTTATACACCGAATAAGCCATTTTTGCCCTCCTGAAGCCCCGCCCCACGCGAAAACGGGTGCACAGAGGGTTTGGGAGGTCTGCAGAGTGCTCCTGGGGGCTGGGGGAGGGCAAAAACTTTTTTTTCTTACTTACCTCTTTGAAATCTTGGTGTGTCTTATACACCGGTGCGTCTTATAGTCTGAAAAATACGGTATTTCCTAGAGCTATCAACAGATCTGAGATTTAATAATTACAAAAAAAACTTCTGCAGTCAAAACATATGCTTTCCTTGCCTTTCCTTATAGCTATGGAATTTCTGTGTTGCAGATAGTATCTAAAAGTGTTAACAAGCTGCTATATTCATTCCATCTGAAGCCAAGATCTGCAGAAAGTTTGAGGGCAGTTTCATTAAGTTTAATTTTAAATATTGGATGGTATATTTGCTAACAAAGTAAAATGTTTTGCTATTATGTTTTCAAACCTTCCATACTGTATTAAAACATTGACAATGCATTTGATATAAACATTGTTAGAAATTGTTTTATGGTAGGGTTATAATCACCAATGAAGTTAACTTAAAACATTTTTTACCTGTCTCAGTAATTTCTCTATAGCTGACATTACCATGAGTCCTCTCCAGACAATTGGTGCAGTCTCTTCCACCAAGAAACCCATAGACATACTAGAATTAAAGGCATTTTTCCAACATTGAGACATAATACAAACAATAAAATATAAAAAGTAAATAGAAACAAAGATAAAGGGCTTACCATGAAATTCCATAGTTCACAAGAGGTCTCATTAGGTTTTCTAGAACAGAAATTATTTTTAAGGATCAATTTTTGGAAAATTTATTCAAATCTTCTCAATGTAAATAGTTGTAAACCAGAGGCTCCTTGTACAGATCGCATCTAATCTAAAAAACAAAAACCGATGTGTTGAGCTTGACTTCTGGTGGATATGATAACAAAAAGATTTTCAATATTTTAATCTATGAGTGTTTATGGAGATTCTCAGTCATCCAGGTCATGGTTGTCCCAAAGGTGGTTTTTCAAGAGGCAACTGGACTTTCTGGTTTTTCTTTGAAGACCAAGAAGAAGCTTCTTGGAAGCGAAACGTCTTCAAAGAAAAACCAGAAAGTCCAGTTGCCTCTTGAAAAACCACCTTTGGGACATTTTAATCTATGACCACTGAACTTTTTGCCAAAATGCTTCAACAAGAGGAAATTAATTGTACCAGGAGTAGGAATTATAGGAAATTGTAGGAATTGTACAAAATCAGCAGTATCCTACAATGTTGCTAAGAAACTTCATTTATAGACAGGTTGTGATTATTGGAAGCTTGAAGAGTGCAATGTTCGATTTAGTGTGAATTATAAATTGATACCAGATCATATTTAATGCAAGCCAGAATTCAGTTACTGCAGGTCGAGTGTACACACAGTTGAGGCTAGCGCATGCGCAGTTGCCATTGGGGTACTAGACACTAATCAAATGGGTGTACAAAACTAGTGCAGAATATAGGAGATAGCAGGTATAGTTTGGATATGAGTTTATCCTCCAGCTTGTCCTTTGTTCATTTGATTTACTTATTTTAAATATTTATGAGATTTATCTTGATCTCATGGCAGGTTATAATCCATTAGAAAGCAAAACAACAACCACCACTACTTTCAAATAATTTACTTTACTTTAATTTACAAATACTTTAAAAGATAATAAAGATATTTTTGTCAGTGTAACCTTATCTTTAGAAATAATATTTAGAATGTTTTTGTTCCTATTTTGCTTTCTACAACTGCTCTGTAACTGGGAAGTCTGTTGGTGCTTTCTGGGCTTGGGTGTTTGCTTGAAGATATTTCAATACCTGACTAGGTAATAGGACTCTGCAGACCTGGATGAACTCACAGATACTGTAACATCATATGTCAGCTTCTGTGAAGACCTATGTGTTCCGACCAGGAACTTGCGAATATACAGCAACAATAAACCTTGGTTCACAGCTAAACTTAAGCAGCTACGTCGTTCCAAAGAGGAAGCCTATAGAAAAGGTGATAAAATGCTGTACAATCAGGCCAGAAATGTATTAACAAGGGAGATCAGAGCAGCAAAAAGAAGCTACTCTGAAAAGCTAAAGAATAAGTTCTCAACAAATGAACCAGCAAACATGTGGAGAACTCTTAAAAATATCATTGGTTATAACAAACCACCTTCCCAGGCTGAGGGAAAGCAGCAACTGGCGG
>QLTV01004083.1:1540104-1628071 GCA_003457575.1 Thermophis baileyi
TAATCTTCTCATCGTTCCCATCACCCATCTCCTCCCACAAATGACTGTAACTTTGTTGCTTGTATCCTTACAATTTATATTGACTGGTTCCTACTATGATTTGATTGCTTATTTGTACCCGGACTATCATTAAGTGTTGTACCTTATGATTCTTGACGAACTTATCTTTTCTTTTATGTACACTGAGAGCATATGCACCAAGACAAATTCCTTGTGTGTCCAATCACACTTGGCCAATAAAAAAAATCTATTCTAAAAAATTCTATTCTATTCTAATATCAGTGCTGATGAGTGTGGGGTTGCTCTCCATTTATATACAGCACCATGCCTTGCCAGTGTTGGAGGGGATGTGGTTTCTCCTTGGTGCTTCCTTGATTAGAATATTGTTTTCTGCTTGTTAGGTGTTAATCCTGCTTATCTGGTGTTGGCTGCTGGAAAGTAATGTGCTCTGGGTTTTTTTCTTTCCTTATTGACTTTTTTGAATATGCATAAATATTGGTTAATCTGTATGTATCTATGGATGACTGATTTGCTGAATGACAAGCTTCCAGGAATTCCTTAGCATTTTTGGATTTGTCTTGGTCTATACAACAGCACTGAAAAAAGTGATTTATGAACTTTTTTCACACTTATGACCGTTGCAGCATCCCAGTGGTTAGGTGATCAAAATTCAGATGCTTGGCAACTGACAGTTGCAGTGCCCTGGGGTCATGTGATTATCTTTTGTGACCTTCTGACAAGCAAAGTCAATGGGGAAGCCAGATTCACTTAATAACTGTGTTCCTAACTTAACAGCTACAGTGATTAACTTAACTGTGGAAATTAAGTTCATAAAATTGGGCAAACTCACTTAACAAATGTTTCATTTAACAACAGAAATTTTGAGCTCAATTGTGGTCGTACATTGAGGACTACCAGTACTTGAATAATGCAAATTAGAATCATGCAACCATTTCATGAGTTTCATTATCGTTAGTGCTGATGCATTAATCGAGACCTCCCTATACAGGTTGTTATCTCCTATGACTATCATTTTGTATGAATGAAAGTTATCAATTGAAATCCAGAAGATGCATTTTAATGGTGTTTAATAAATGTGTGAGTATTGCCTTTAGCACCTACAGCCCTTCCTAAAAGATATTGTCAAATATCTAATAGATGTTTTAGGAAATATTTAGGGATATTAGTATAATTTAATCCTTTTGCATTCCCACAGAGACAACAGCAAGACTAGAAAAGTTTATAGCAGTGGTGGGTTGCTACCGGTTCGCCCCAGTTCGGGCAAACCGGTAGCGGCGGTGGCAGGAGGCTCTGCCCACCCGCCTGGATGTCATCACGGACGATCTGCGCATGCGCAGAAGCTTGCGCGCACACATCTCCGAACCGGTAGCAAAGGTAAGTGAAACCCATTACTGGTTTATAGCCTTTCATTTAAGGTTATTATGTATAGAGACAGAAAATAGGTAACTGCGGCATAAAAGAAATATTAAATAGAATGCCACAAAAATGGTTAAATTCTTTACTCAAGTTCCATTGCAAAGAAAGCCTGAAAAGCAAAGAACGGAAGAGAACATTGATGAAACAGCTAGTACTTTGCTTGAAATAATTTCAAGTGCGATTCCACTGCTGAAGAGACAACCACAATTCAATAAAAGTTACTTCTCTCACAGGAGTTAGAACTATAACATAAATCCTGGAAAATATCTTGAATATACAGCTTGTTCTCTGCTAAAGTATGGCCTCATCCTGGATAGCAGTGTTTGTATGTGAAATGAGTGCACATAAAATTGTAATTAACAGTTTTAAATGTCTAAAATGAATATTTGATTTTTAAGAGACTGCTGCAGTTCCTACTTTCCACAATTATCTATATTAATAACCATAGTCTCAAATTATATTTCAATGCAGTTACTCAGTAGTTATTTCGCCATACAGAAATTTAAAAAGAAGACTGCAGCAGAGAGAGCACACAAGATTATCATGGCAAACAAAATGATAATGGAATTTTTCCTCCGTATTCCTACTACAATAACAGCTGCACAGACTTTATGAGAACTCAGAACTGTGTACGTACTCCAGGAAGTTATACAAATCCTAACAACATCAGAAGCTGATTCTCATGACAAGCAATAGGTTTATAGATTCAATTATTTGCTTTTATTTTAAAATATTTTATTTTAAAATATATAAGTAACTTTAAGTATGGCCTTCCAGAGCAGTTTACAGGTAGTCCTCAACTTATGACCACAATTGAGCCCAAAATTTCTGTTACTAAATGAGACAATTGTTAAGTGACTTTTGCCCCTTTTTACTACCTTTCTTACCACAGTTATTAAGTGAATCACTGCATTTGTTAAGTTAGTAATCCCAAAGGTGCTTTTTTTCAAAAGGCAACTGGACTTTGTTTTTGCTTGAAGACGTTTCGCTTCTCATCCAAGAAGCTTCTTCAGTTCTGACCTGAAGCCTCTTGGATGAGAAGTGAAACGTCTTTAACAAAAACAAAGAAAGTCCAGACGTCTTTTGAAAAAAAAGCACCTTTGGGACAACCATAACCTGGATGACTGAGAATCTCCACAGACATTAAGTTAGTAACACAGTTGTTAAGTGAATCTGGCTTCCCCATTGACTTTGTTTGCCAGAAGGTTACAAAAAGTGATCACATGATCCAGGGACACTGCAACCGTCATAAATATCAACTGGTTGCCAAGCGTCTGAATTTTGATCGTATGATCATGGGGATGCTGCAACAATTGTAAGTGTGGAAAATGGCTATAAGTCTCTTTTTTCAGTGCTGTTGTAATTTTGAACGGTCACTAAACAAATGGTTGTAAGTCCAGGATTACCTGTACCAAAAAAAAAAAAAAATAGCTTCAGTTTCTGGGAAAACTGTGATATCCAGATTGACTTACTTGATGTCACTTCTGGATTTCCTTTCAGATTCATCATTTTTGGTATGGACGGCCCATATATATCTGCATCAAGCAACCCAACTGCTTTTGTCTGTGGAAGGAAAATGCACATCATTATACATATTCTTCAAACAGGAAAAATTGTGCACATTAACCACAGCAATGTTTTAATTATATTTTCTCTAACAGCTACTTATTAAAGCAAGGCATCTGAAAATTCACCAAAATTCCAGTAGCTAAAACACAATAAAGTGATTCATGCTCAGTCAGTGTCCACTGCAGAATTAATTTACACACACACAAAGGATACATAGGAAGTACATTCTCATCCACAACCACTAATTATGTCCAAAAACATAGAATTACTGATGGATTTGGGTCAGTTAAAAAAAATGTTTTCAGTGGCAAGATAAAGGCAACTGAGGAGATTCTGTTACAAAAGAAGATACAAATAACAAATAGAATGATTTGCTATTATTTATCATTTAATATTTTGCAGGGCATTTGTCATATTTATCTTTTGCAGCAGACAAAGAATGTGATAGATGTTTAAAGTCCTATAGATTGTTTGTGGTATGGATGCTCAAGAATGTCATTTAGTCTGCTTTTCAAAGTGCTCCACTATGATTTATACCAGATTAATGTGACAATTGAAAGGAAGATTTTACATGTCTTAATTTTATTATTTGGGTCTCAGTTCAAAATACACAGGCACAAGTCAGTGGGAGATCATGGACTTTTTTTAAATCACATTTTGATAGATTTAAAATTCTAATGAATTGAACAAACTTACTATTTTGCATTTGGTAGACACATTCAGTAGATTATTTGCAGAAATAAATTGCTCAATTCAATAATTATTAGTGAAGTGCTTAAATGCAAGTCAGTTCATATGATACAGTTGCATGCTATAATGTCTTTCTTCTAAACATAAAATATCTCATGTATCAATTTTGTTCTGGAAAATTCATTGGTTTTTGTAGATTTTTTTTTGTTCTTTTGAATTATATAATAATAGTTTTGAAATTAACAGAACAATGAAAGTGGCTACAGCAAAATTTAATCGTTGCAGGGTGGGGTGGGGGGAGATACCAGAAAAGCATCAATTAGGAATTGTAACAGTCTGAAAACTAGTATTTTTTTTTTGCTATCTGAATTGCCAGAAATCTCAGTTTAAAGAGGATTTAGAAGTTTGAACTGCATATATCATTTTGTATATTAAACTCCCTTTGTCTTTCCTATGGTTACCTTGTCTGACATACTGTACATGTTAATATAATTGTATAATTTAACATAAATGTGTGGCTAGCTCTCTTTAGTAAAAATGAGACCTATTTTTCTGTGCTTTACTTCTTCTCTTTCTTTGAAATAATTAATTAAATAAACAATAATAAAAATTCTTTTTCTGAAATAATAAATAACTTTGAATAAGTATATATAAAATTCATCTGCTAGGACAGTGGTTCAAATAAGCAATTATACATTGTTCCATTGCCTCAGGATATGTCAAACGCCGGGGAAATCAGGAGATTCAGGCAGTTCAAATGAGAATAAATATTTATTGCAAGCTTAAGCTCTCTACAAGAATCTGACCAACTGATGGTCAAGGGAAATGTGTGAGAGATAAGACACGCATTCAAGGGAGGCTGGACTTAGGTCTCTTGCGGGTGCGCAGAGACTCCTGACTTATGATGTGTTTGACCCCTCCCTCAGGCTCAGCCTTGTCATCTCCTATAGGATAGGCTCAACTTACCCTCTTGGTAAATACCCCCATTTTAAAAACCACTGTGTTGCAATACATTCATAAATAAGTATTTATGCAAAATATAACAATATAGGAAAGACACATAGAACATGATTGCTTGAATTCTTTCCAACTCCTTTACTAGCAGCGGTCATAGGAGATGTTCAATGTCTATACGACGTGTTGAGTCTGTGCATATGTTTGTAGGCTTCTTCCCATAATACCAAATTTAGATTGGTTGTATTTGTTTTTCAAATCGTGTAAATATAACATCAAGAAATCAGCATATAGGCAGTCCTCAAGATGCAACAGAAATTGGGACTGGAATTCCCATCATTAAACAAGGTGGCCATAAAGTGTGACATCACATGACTACATCACTTAGTGACAGCAATTCCACCAATCCCCATTTGAAAATGGCAATTGAAGATGGCGAAGTTCAGCTGGAGGCAGCAGGGCGCCAGGCAAGGCAGCTGACACGGTGGAATATAGGAGGACAAAAAGAGCAGGGGTGGAGAGTATAGGCAGATGGGGGGAGTTGAAGTGCCCCTACTGTTGTAAGAGCAGGCAGCTTATCAAATGCCTGACTTTTGATCAGGTGATTGTGGGCACCCAACAACGGCCATAAGTTTAGGAAATGGGTTTAACTACCATTCCTTCAGCATTGCCATAACTTTGAACCATCACTGAACATATGGTTGTTAAACGAAAACTACCTCTACAAAATACTTCAGATGGGAAAGGAGGAGGAGTCTGGATATAAATGTAAGGAACAGAAGAACGGAAAAGATAGAGAAACAAAATCTAAACACAATGCTTTCTGCAGCCCTGATAATTTGTAGAATAAGTAGGCTGACTAAAAATCTAGCTACATGAATATTAAAAATTCATACATATGTACAAATTAATCTGCAAGCCGATTCACCTAAAACCACAGGAAAAAATCATCAGAAAAAAAAGGACACAAATATGTTTAGAACAGCTTTTCTGGAACAAAGCATCTTAAATCGTTCCAAACATCCCTATTCCCTGTTGTGCTCCTATGCTCTGTGCAAAATGATTTCCAGGTCAAACTAATTTAATAAATGACTCACAATCAATAAATCTCTCTCTCCATCATAGGGCTATCAGACCTGGTCTGCAAAAAAAATCCATTAGTTGTCAACAAAGAGATAAAGGAACACTAACTTTGCTTCTTCTCTATTTCTGCAAAGTAGTACTGGTAGCCCTAATCAATCAGTCAGGAAATGGATGATGGAATACTTTCATTCCCATGTTACCTTCTACCATAAGGTATGGTAGTCCAAGATTTGATGAGTAATAGAAAGGCATCATTTCCATGGCTACCTGTTCCCATACTGTTCTGCCCACTCTACCTTGGGCACTCCCATTAGGAAGAATCCTCTTCCTTCCCCAAAATCAGGACTGTCCCTGTAAAACTGGGATTTAAAAAGTTTCAAGTACTGTCAGTGCTTGGCAATATTTAAACGTCATTCCCAATGAAATTCATTATGTGAGTAAAACAAGGAAGGACATAAAAAGCATCATTAAAAATATTCTGCCTTTTAAAATTCTGAAGGTAGCCCCAACTGACCATTTAGAATCGTTATATTAATAAACATTCTTATTTTTTCTTCTTCTTCAAGACTGTTTCTCCTTTTGGATAAGCTTCTCAAATTATCACTTGAATGTTTGTATCTGAACAAAAATAAAGCTATTGCTTTATGGTTGATTTATGCAGGGAAACCAGTGGGCTTTTATTGGCCCACTTTTATAATTGTGTATGTCAACCCTGAAGCGAACCTGGCTGAGGCCATCTTTGAGGCTTCAGGGATGCCACAAGGAAGAAGAAGAGACAGGGAGGGGGGAGATAGATAGCTGGAGGTTTGTAATCAAAACAAAAAGTTTTCCTGTGGGAACCAAGGACATTCCAACAGGTGGCTGGGGAGAGGAGAAGTGGAGTAACCAAGCAACTGGCCAACACCTCTATCGGACAATGTGACTGATGACTTGAGGGAAGGGGGAACTTTTACTTTTTAATCAGGTGAAAACCGCAGAGTCGGTTTTCACCAGTTGTGCCAATATGATGTATCCAATAAATTGTTCTTTGAGGAATCTACTTGCCTCAAAGTTCTGCTTTCTATGGGCGCATTACTTGGAACGCTGACAGCGTACTCTTAATAATACTAAATAAGCAGTAGTTACACTAAATGCTGTTGATGCCAGAGGCAGGTAGGTAGGGAGAGCAAGATGAGCAAATGATCAATATGCTTGCATAAGACATTCTGAGATAAAAATATCAACCTGAAATTTGCAGGATGACATTGCATGCTTATTAATTTTTTGATGCTGTCACAGATTGTTACAGACACTGCTACTAATTGCATTTATTCATTTTGAGTGTAAGATTCTAAGAGCTATCCACCTGCCATCAGAATTGACACCAATATGCAATATTTGAAAATGATTTGATGCTGTGTTCTGGTTATCCCACATGTCAGAAGGACTTACTATATCACACACAATTGTGAACTAGAAACAAAAATTCCCTATACAGCTAGTCCTTGACTAATGACTGTAATGGAGCCTGCCCATTACGGTCATAAGTCGTGACAGTTGTAAACCAGGTAACCCATGTCATTAAGCAAACACCATGGTTGTAAAGCAAATGCCATGGTCATTAAGCAGACCCATCTTTGCTTGTAAACATTGGTTTTCAGCCAAAAAAAATTGTAAATTTAAGTCATGAAACCATGGGACTCTGCAAACAGCCATATCAATGTGATCTGTCATTAAGGACCCATTGTAAGTCAAGGACTACCTGCATTGTGTAGAAATTAATAGCCATAAGATATAAAAGACACATGAATTAAAACTAAAAGCAAGAATCCAAAATAAGGAGCAGAAACATTAGATGGGTATAGAAGAGTAGAAAAAGTTAGTATATGGAGGACTATATCTAGCTACAGTTACAGGTCATAATCTGAAGAATTTTGAACCGCTGCTGTACAGAACCTGGCAACACTGAATGGTGTAGCAGGGCTGGTATCTAAAAGCAATAGGGTGTTTTAAAATTATCCTGGGCACCCAAGGTATTTATGCAGTAATGGTGAGATGAGGCTAAACAAATGTCTTTGTAGTAGTACAGGTAGTCCTCAACTTACGACCACAATTGAGCCCAAAATTTATGTTGCTAAGTGAGAAATTTGTTAAGTGAATTTTACCCCATTTTACGACTTTTCTTGCCACATTTGTTAAGTGAATCACTGCTGTTGTTAAATTAGTAACACAGTTGTAAAGTATATCTGGTTTCCCCATTGACTTTGCTTGTCAGAAGGTCACAAAAAGTGATCACATGACCTTGGGACATAGCAACGGTCATAAATATGAACCAGTTGCAGAGCATCTGAATTTTGATCACATGATCATGGGAATGCTGCAACGGTCATAAGTGTGAAAAATGGTCATAAATCACTTTTTTCCAGTGCTGTTGTAACTTTGAACAGTCACTAAGCGAACAATTGTAAGTGGAGGACCACCTGTACAGGCATTGGAAAAGCACATGCCCTTTCTTTCTTGTGACAGGAGCATTATCTTCTCAGGTAAGGAATCTTCTTGTAGCGACCTTCAAAGACAGCTGAGGGGAGGACATGATATCATGCCCCATAAACACCCTCCTGTGTTTAAGTACTTCAAGTTTTAGTTAGCTATGCCATAGGGGAGGCAGAGTACCTGTTGGCAATAAAGGCTGGAGTCCTGGCTAGATCCATTAGGTCCTGTGTGTCTGCTATAAGATAATTTGATATGTGTTTTGGCCTGATCATATCCCATGACGAGTAGGAGACTTGAGATGTTAGTTATCACTGCTTGTTTCCATGTGGATTGAAAATCCTCACTCACAGTGAATAGGGTAAGACCAGAGAAAATAAAGACAATAGGTGAGTATGGTCACCCACACTCTAGCCTCACTTCCCTGATGCCTATCTCAGGTCTCAAGGTGACATTAGAGACCCAATTAGGGCTGACTACAGTTTATGCAACACAATTAGGGCTGGCCGAGCACAGAATAAATGTTTCTGAATGTTAATTGGTCTTATTTAACTTGCTATTTTCTGCCACAATAATTGTTCAGAAAATTAGAAAAATACAGGCATATTTGGGGTTAGGAGCAGGATTACCAGAAGTAGTTTGTTTTTGTTACAAAAGCATAACTGATCCTTCATTTATATTTATTTGCGGTATTACTGAAAAACATAGCCGTGACAATTAGCAGCAATAAAAGCTGGTCATGATACAGAAACATTAAGTGTGGCAGACACATTGAGCTTCTGAGCAGCAAATTTCAATTTGAGCGAGAGACATTCACCTGGGTTATTTGGAAGGAAATCATTGTTTGGATGATCTAATTTAGGTATTAGGTAGCGTCAAATTAAAATCGGTTTTGGAAATGACTCTAAATTAGCATCTATACCTATAAATTGGCAAATATAAGGGAAACATTTGCCCTGTTGGTCTAAGACTAGGTCTTTTAAGCATCCAGCAACACAGGAGACTCTAAAAAAATCATGGAAAGCATAACAGAGCTGTTCTCAGCCATCAAGAGTCACATTACGGTAAGGGGAAGGGTCTGTTCATTTGGATTAAGCATGTTTTTCAGGTTTTTAAAGCATTGAAAGCCTGCAAATCTTGTTTGCTTCACATGTTTATGGAATACAAAAACCTGTGCTTTTCTTGGGCAATATCAAATCTATCATTATTGTTCTCTAACAGCAAAAGTACATTGATTCATTTTAAAATGTCTGTCTGTCTGTCTGTCTGTCTGTCTATCTATCAATCATCTATCTATCTATCTATCTATCTATCTATCTATCTATCTATCTATCTATCTATCTATCTATCTATCTATCTATCTATCTATCTATCTATCATCTATCATCATACAATACCCAGAAGAATGATATCAATTAGAACAGTGTCAATAATAAAAGTCCAAATACAAAAAAAGGCTAGAGATACACAAAAGCTTATCATTTTCTAAGAAGCAACAATAGGGATTCCTAATTATGTTTAAGACTAATTATGTTACTACTGTTATTTATTCATTAAACTATGGGTGCATTCATGTTGGCTAAGTACAATGTGGCTAAGTGCCGTGATGGCGCAGTGGTCAGAATGCAGTATTGCAGGCTAAGTCTGCTGACTGACAGGAGTTCAATTCTGACCGGCTCAAGGTTGACTCAGCCTTCCATCCTTCCGAGATCGGTAAAATGAGGGCCCAGATTGTTGGGGGAAATATGCTGACTCTATAAACCACTTAGAGAGGGCTGTATAGCACTATGAAGCGGTATATAAATCTAAATGTTAGTTAGTTAGTTAGTGTACAACCCAACCAATGATGGTATTTTTCAAATCTCAGCAGACCATTTCACCAAAAAAATCTATAGACCTTACAATCATATGCCTATGGTCATGAGGACAAGTGATGGGAAAGCATGTGATGAGTAAAAGCATGAAGATGCTCTTGATTGTACCATTAAGAGGCATATCTCAATTTCCTAACTGCATAATTAATCAATATCGTTTTTCCTAAAATTTTTGATGTAAAAGTCATTGGAAGACAGTACCATGTACGATTTACTTAATCATGAAGATCAAAGCTAATATTGCTTTTAACATTATTTTTTTTCAAACAATTCGGCTTCTTTATTATGCACAAAGCTATTTAACATCCTATTGGAGTTACTCTGACAGATTATGCTGTTTCATGTCTCCTACACGAAAGCCATAATTTTAAGACTGAGAAGCCACATTTTTGTGCCTAATTTCAAAAACTTCAATACTATTTTCAAACTCCTTTATTCTCAGACAAAACACATAATTTACCTGATTATGACAATTCATGACTCATTCCTTTTATCTGTATTTTCAGCTAATCAAACCCCTTCAAGTCATCACCCTAATGCATTATCCCCTAATTATTGCTTGAAAGATAAATATTTGCAGAATTGCCTACTTATGCTCAAACCTAGCGAACACTCTTTTTTTCAATTTATAGGTTCTAACATTTTAATAGCAAAAAAAACCCTAGATTCTGGAATTGATCTGCATAATTATTTCAGACTGAATCAAGCTTTGAAGAAATCTCGAATGCAAGTTGGGAATGAATAATAAGCTTATTATTTCATTGTATTCTTAAAACAGGTGTACAATTTTCACTGGGCAAAGGGTTATTATCAGCCTTCGAATAGTATACTAGGAGCTGCATCACAAATAAAACAGAACTACCTTAAAAATCTGGCTTAACGAATAACAATTACATTAAATATTAATATTATTACATGAGGATTCCTGTTTGGACAGAAGGGAGAGATTATAAGACACAAAGAGATGGAGAGAAAGTCAATGGCACAATTTAGGGAGAAGTAGCAGTAAATGCTAAAGATCAAATATTTTATGTTACGGATGCAGTAAATTTAAAGTAAATCAACACATATGATTGAATATGTCCTCTGGTTGTTCTATGGGTTGAATAATCTTAATATTGTTAACTAAGATTTCAATAAGGGAGTTAAGATGAAACATACTGATATTCTGTTGAACCATATTCCTAAACTTTGGACTTTAATATATTTATAAAGTACTTTAAAATTATTGTGACTGGATTCTTGAAAAATTTTGTAACACATTTTGAAAAGATATTTGTACACTACATTTCAAAATATGTCTTGAAGAAACATGTGCACCCTGAAACTGATTCAGCTGAAGCAGTGGAAATATTGATGATGATCATCATCATCAATTAAATCAATTAATTAATCATCAATTAAATGTATATGTCACCCCTCTCCCAGCAACTCTGGGCAGTTATAACATGATGTTTTGAGAACAAGATTTTGTATGAAAACTAAGCTGTAATGTTTCATAATTATATACAACTGTTAATCTACTCCAGATCTGAGGATATTACACCCTTGATGGGGTTGCACTTCTCCCTTCAAAGTTGCTACCCAATCTGGGGTCTTCCTGGACTTACAGCTCCTGCTTGAAGAGATCGCAGCCATTGCCAGCAAGGACACTGCACATGCACAACTCCTTTTGGTGAACCAATTGCACTCTTTCCTAGATTGGGAAGCCCTTCAGAGAGTCACTCATGATTCCTTCAATCAAAGGTTCTCCCAAGATCCAGATGGCCCCCACTCTGCTTCTGTTTAGAAAAGCCATGAAGACCTGGCTCTTCATCCAGGTCTTTGACAAGAGAGAGAGAGAGACCGCTCACTTCATTCCATCTGATCTGCTGTGCTTGCAATCTTTTATCTTTATCTTTTATTGAATATATTCGAATTTATTGTTGAGAGATGCCCAGAGTTGTTGGGAGCTGGGTGGCATACAGGTTTAATAAATCATTGTTCATTATTTTGTTTAAGTTTCTTTTTTTTTATTGTATAAATTCTTTATAGTTCAAATTTCGATAGGATAGTTCTCCCCTTCCAAGTTTCATGGCTCTTTTTTCTTCTCTTTTGCCTTTTGGTAGTTTATAATTCCTTTATATTATTAAAGTTTTATTTTATTTTTTTAAGAAAAAGTAAATGTCAGGAGAGACAAGACAGAAAAACAGCAGCAGCAGGATAAGACCAAGCAGAGAAGGGAACACCAAGGTGCAGCAGAGAATAGGATGCGCTGATACCTCTGAAATTTAGCAGCAGAATCTAGAGCAGGGGTGTCAAACTCGTGGCGTCACGTGATGTATCGTGACTTTTCCCCCTTCGCTAAACCGGGCGTGGGCATGGCCAGCGCGTGACGCATCTGGCCTGCGGGCCACGAGTTTGACAGCCCTGATCTAGAGGGTTGTTAGGGACTGCATGTGAATTTCCAGGAAGCTGCACATAGGTCTGGGCGACAAGTTGTCCCCCAATGAATTAAAGTATTCAAGGTGTGTGTGTGAAAGGAGGGATAATTTCTGCTTTCAGGAGAAATTATCATATATCACAGCTTTATGATATGCATCAAATTGAAATCAAATCTTTATTACAATGAAGATCAGAGGACAAAAATAATATGCACTAAACCAGGGGTGTCAAACTCGCATTGTCACGGCGGCGTCAAGTGACGTATCGTGACTTTTCCCCCCTTCACTAAACCGGGCATGGGCGTGGCCAGCGCGTGACGCATCCAGCCCATGGGCCGTGAGTTTAACAGCCCTGCACTAAACTGTTGCATATGTCAGATAATCAGTAATCAATTTGTAACAATTTGTTGCTATCTATGATTGGATCACAGTGAAGACACCTCAACAAGTGATTTCTTTGACTAATTTTAATCTAATTTTATAATTCATATAATTTTAAAATTTATTATTAACTGTGCATATTTTCTGATCTTTGATTGTAATAAAAATTTGATTTTTTAAAATGCAAAAGCATTATTTGGTGTGCTGATATCAATGCCATGTACTCCTAGATGACATATCCTGTACCAGACATATGTGATGCTCAGGATATGTAAATTCATAGATTTGAATATGGCACAGGATTAAAGCAGCTTTTTCCAAAATTAGAGAATTACAGCCAGAATTATGGCAATTTAAGTTCAACACTTCTAGAAAACAGCAGAATGAGATTAGTTGACATGGAGAAATCAATATCTTTTTCTCCTTGCTCAATTATATTGCCAACAAATAGTATTTCTTACTTGAAAAATAAAAACAAAAGAAAGTCATGTAATATGATACATTCCCTTCTTGGAGATAATATGCATCAAAATATTAGGGAGCATTTTAGCCTTCCTCTGAACTCTGCATTTGAAATTTAATTGCATGCGTTACTTTTTTTCATCCATTTTCTTTTTCTATCACTAAGTAAAATTTAAGATTCCATATTCAAGTTCCCTAGAGGCAGACAGACATCAAAATGCAGAGTAAATATCAGCATATAATGTATTCAATATACTGTGACTGTAAAAATAAAACTACTTCAGTTCCTTGTCAATTTGCAAGTATGTGTTACACCTAGATAATTCTTGGCCATGGAATCTTTTGCATTTTTTTAGTCGGTCTCCCCACTTCCAATTCCTTAAAAGTACTCTGCTTTAGGAAAGATGTGTGTGCGCATGTTAAATTTGTTTCATGACATCATGACTGGAGTGCCATAGAAGATGAAACAGCAAAACACAAAATTTGGCTTGGTGAGCACCCTCTGCTGGCTCCCACTGCATTAAACAGAACACTTTTTTGAAAATGGCCTTGTTTTCATTGATTCATTACATTTTTCAGCAAAAGTATCCTGATTTTCTGATAATTTGCTAGAGGTTTTTTCTTAATCTGTTCCTATTTTGAAAACGTATGTTTAATATTACTATTATGAGATATATATATATATATATACAAATATATATATATATATATATATACACTCTCTCTCTCTCTCTCTCTCTCTCTCTTTCTCTCAGCATACACATTAAGGGTGGCTATTCTTCAGTCTGTAAGTCTGAGTTCCATAAATTAAGTATTTGAGAGCAATTTAATCTCTGTTTCAAAAACCAATATAGAATAGCTGTTGCAAAGGAAATAAATAAGCTATGTAATTACTATAAGCAGAAGCAGACAATTGTTTCCAGGTATGCAGGGGTGCAAGCCTTAGAAAGGAGAGATGAATGTTATAAGCATGACACTTTTCACCTACAATTTTTTTTAATATCAATCTTCCTTTGTCAATGGCTGATGCAAACAGGAACTAGATATAGTTCAAAAAACAGCACCTAGACTGCCAGCTAGAATTAACTGAGGCAATTATATTTCATAGACAACTCTTCGAGTGAGACAGCCAGAAAAGACTACCTTGCAGTTGTTAAGTCTGCTCTAATACTAATATTCTAAACTCTAACACTCTTAAATATTTGCCTACATATGCTCTGAAACCGGAGACCTTTCTCTAGTTGTTCCTACCAAGCGGCTACAAGAATGGGACTTCTAGTTAGTAGCATTATGATCTTGGCTTTGGCTTCTCCCAGTTCAACCCTGAGCTACATACTGTATATCCTCTTATAACTTCTTCGATGAGATTTCACAGCTCCTTGGGTTCCCAATCAATGAGTTTCAAGAATTCGAAACAATTCCTGGCATTCATCTTGAAAACAGCAGGTTTATCTTCACCATCATATTATGGAAACTAATTGGTTTTGTTCTGTCTAGCTTGACTTGGAACTTCAACATGGGCAGTTTATGATATGTTCTACAGACAGCCGCCAACTATATTTTTGCTGCTTTTGCTGGGCTCTTCCATCTCTTTGTGCCAATAATATAATCCAGCTGATTTCTATGTGCTCTGTCGGGTAATGTCCATAAATATAGGCTCATTTTGGTTGTCTGAAAAATGTGTTAGCAATGAAGAAATCGTTTAATTGGCAGAAAACAATAACTTATTCTCCTGTTTTATTTCATTTTCCTAGGTCCAACTTCATTTTCTTCCTTACTATTTCTAATTTCTAAATTTTGCATTCCAGTCTTCAGACATAATCAGTACACTTTACATGTTTGGTTGATTTCAGACTGAACTTGAACATAAAATTCACCAGTCTCCACTTTTACATCAATGTGGTGCATAAACTTGAACAATCATCACACTAAAGAGTTGTCCACAAAGTCTAATTGGGATTGTCAATGACTGCTTTGTATCCAAGTATTATCTTTGGTATATCCTTCCTTATTATGAAAGCAATGCCCTTCCTTTCCAGTTCTTCATGTTCTTAATAGTAAACAGTACGATCTTCTAGCAAAAGTGTCCAATTCCGGTCTATTTTATTTTGCTGATGCCTAACATTCAATGTGGAGCTGATTTATTTCATCTTTCAGTCTATTAAGGTTTTCCATGTTCCATATTCCCACTATAATTCTGTCTTTGCAACTTTAGATTTTTTTTCCTTGCATGACGTCAGGAAGCTGACATCTCAAAGTCTATAAACACCCATATTATAAAACACCTTTAGTACCCTAAAATATCCTCAACAGTCACTCATTAGCAAGTTGAGTGACCTGAGATGCCCATCCGCTGGCACATTATTGTTAATCATTTTACTTTATTTATCTATGTGATTTTCTTGGTAAAATGCAAAAGTGGTCATCATTGCCTTCGCCTGCCACAATATGAAGTGATGACTTTCTATTGTTACATTGATGATTATCCATCTTCCTCATCTTCCTATATTTCTGCTGCCCAGTATAAATGCCTATTTACTTTAGCTGGGCATCAGGGAAGATCTTCAGGCCTTGGGTAACCTTGCAGGTAGTATATATTCTTGGTATGGAGATCTAGCATTTTTTGCTTATCCCTCCCAGGACTGCCTTTCCCCTCTCCACCACAATGAGGCAGTATAATAGGACTTGGGAAGGGGTATTATTACTACAATTGTTTGCCTTTTTAGATCTTTGCTGTTTTTGGTGGTTTTATTATATGCTTTTTAAATATAGTTCATGCACCACTTCAAAGAACCGAAACAGCTGAAATATAAATAAATAGCCCAATGGACAAAACAGTGTATTCACTTAATTGGCTCCTTATTTATTTTTATTTGACTTGGTGTCCTTTTTTATATTCACACAAAATGTGCTAACTGCAAATTAACAGCACTTTCAACACCGAACAGATTATTCCCTTTTGCTATAATTCATACAAAACTGATGGTTAGCATCACAGCTTTCCTTGATAAAAGCAATTTTTAAAGAAACTCCCCCCACATGGTGACAGCATAAGCATAGTTTCTCAACTGGATCTGTGCCACTTTTAGTCACACACACAGCTGGTGTTTCCTCACTAAAACACCCTCTTCATAAACAAGAAATCTTGATGTATTGTAGCTGGTTTCTATTAATTTGAATTGCTTCTGCTACAATAAATTGTCTATGGTTATTATGTTTTCATTAAACACTCAACCTAGGATGAATGCCTGTCAGCCTAGTAGAAGAGCTTAGAACTCTTTAGAGGTTTCCTAGGGGAGCAGACCTGACTACTGCCATTTGAAAGGGTTTTTTTTAAAATCTGTTATCAGAAAAATTACAATTGACTAAGAAGGAAGATAGTATAATGCCTGCTGTCTTCAGAGACATGTCTTTAGAGACATGCAGATACCTTCAGCATCTGTACAATGCTTTGTAAACTTTATCAATCCAGTTTTATGCTTATTTTCTATGAGGATTCGCACATTATAATAGAACAGAACAGAACAGAACAGAACAGAACAGAACAGAACAGAATAGAATAGAATAGAATAGAATAGAATAGAATAGAATAGAATAGAATAGTTCTTTATTGGCCAAGTATGATTGGACATACAAGGAATTTGTCTCCGGTGCATAAGCTCTCAGTGTACATACAAACAACAAAGTGGTAAGTCATAGATCATAAATCATAAGATACAATCATAAGTCATAAGATACAAACAATTGATAAATCATAATATACCAATAGGAAAACATAGTAGGAAAGATGAGCGGTGAGAAAGATGAGAAGATGAAAAAGATAAGAAGATGGCAAGGATAATAGCAATACAGCCTACTACATGGGTAAATATCTTTAGGCATAAGACAGTGCTGTGGGAGTTAGGTGTTTAGCAGAGTGATGGCATGGGGGAAGAAACTATCTTTTTTGTGTCTAGTTGTTTTGGCATGTAATGCTCTATGGCGGCGTCTTGAGGGGAAAAGTTGAAACTTCTCCCCTCAAGGAGAAATTACACAAATAGGTAAATTACAAAAATTTACTCCATGTGCAGAGATTTTGTTTTGTTTCACTATCATACACTAAATAAAATCTAAAAAGGGACAATATTATACATTGTATGTAATGTATCTAAGTTGGAAGACACCATAGCATTTGATCCATAAAGTCTCATAAACTGCTCAGTGAAGGAATCCACATTAATGCATCCCTGTCAAACAGAAGTTGGCTTCATTTGAATCCAGTGAAAGGAAGCCACTGAGAGCATTTACTTCTATTATCAGACTGTAGCATTACCTCAAAGAATTGTTTTATGGAGAAAAACATATGACACCTCGGGCTCATAAAAGAAAGATGAGATACAAATCAAACAAATACATGAATAAAATTAAAATATACCATCTAACTTAAATATATTATTCTATGTCCTGCTCTGGAATGATAGAACAGATCATGATTTCCTTCTGCATGACATTTGTTCAAGTATTTGAAGAATGTTTTCTTATCTCCTCTGCATCTTCTCAAGGCTAAACATGCCCTGCTCCTTCAACCTTTCTTCACAGAACTTAACTTTTAGATCCATCATAATCCTTACCATCCTTCTCTGAAGCTGTACTATCTTCTCTGAAACTGTAACTAGACACATTCATTGAGGTGACTGAATTAAAACTGAAAGTGTATTACTTCCCAGGATTTTTTAATTATAATCTATTGATGCAGATTAAAAATTGTATTTTTCTTTTTTATTATCACACCATGCTGACAGTTAGCAATAGCAATAGCACTTAAACTTATATACCGCTTCATAGTGCTTTACAGCCCTCTCTAAGCGGTTCACAGAGTCAGCATATTGCCCCCAACAATCTGGGTCCTCATTTTACCCACCTTGGAAGGATGGAAGGCTGAATCAACCTTGAGCCTGGTGAGATTTGAACTGCTGAACTGCAGCTAGCAGTCAGCTGAAGTAGCCTGCAGTACTGCACTCTAACCACTGCGCCACCTCGGCATAGGAAAGTTCATATTTACTTTCCCCCCACAAATTTCAAACCAGGTATTCCTCATCCTGACCTTTGCACAGGAATAGTAACGCTCTGTACTGCACTGGTGAGTCCCCATTTAGAATACTGAGTCTAGTTCTCCTCACCACAATACAAGAAAGATACTGAGGCCCTAGAAAGAGTACAGAGAAGAACAACAAAGATTAACAGCTAAAGGGACTAGGTATGTTTAGCTTAACAAAGAGAAGACTGAAGGAAGGCATGATAGCAGTCTTCCAATACTTGAAGGGCCGGCACAGGGAAGAGGGAATCAATTTTTCTCCATAGCACCTGAGGATAGGATAAGGAGTAATGCTTGGAAGCTCATCAGAGGGAGATCCAGCCTGGAAATGAGGAATTTCCTGACAGCAAGAACTATTAATCAGTGGAACATCTTGCCTTCTGGAGCTGTGGGTGCTCCATTACTGGAAGGTTTTCAAGAAAAGAAAGGATAACAATTTGTCTGAGATAGTATAAGGATTCCTGCCTTGGGCAGGGGCTTGGACTAGAAGACCTCCAAGGACCCTTCTTATTCTACGATTCTATACAATATGCATGCATCAAATTGTAAAATTAAATCTTAATTCTAAGAATACATTTTATTGCTCCCCAGTGTGCAGTGCTTCATAGTACTTATGCAATATTGATATTGCAATTAGAAATAATAATTTTCACATTTTCTTCAACATTTTTATTCAAAGAATCCTGGAAGGGGGGGGGGTCTTCAACATTTTATTTAAAATAAACCTGGAGGGGGGGGGGGAATTTAACCTTTATTATCTAAAACCAGCTATTGAAATCACAGTACTGCAAGTGATTTAAATCTATCCCTAAAGAGAAGTTAGTAATATGTCTATTAATACCTATTAATACCTGAAACAAATCTTCAGTGGTCACTTACCGGTTCATTTGCTGCCAATGCAAGGGCTACATTTACTGAAAAAGGAAGAAAAAGAATTTATCAAAATTCTTGCAGCGTTAACATCAAAACTTCAATCAATAGAAGGAATGCGTCTACATTGCTGAGCTATAATTAAAAAAAAAATCTGGGCAATGAATCCACAGACAATAATGCTGAAAATAATACCTTGGAAACCATAATCTGTACATTTTAAGTCAGGATGGGGAACATGTTATGACACCCAAAGACTGCATGGGATCTTGATTCTTATTTATTTATAGAGAGCATAAAATCAATAAAGTCTCATGATGATTTACAATTGAATACAAATACACGATTAATAACTAACTTAAACCAAAATATAAGACAAAGATTAAACACAATAATTTGAAATTAAAAAGTGGTGGCAATTCACTAGTCATTCGAACTTAAATACCTCTCCAAAAGTTAAGACAGATGATGGTGTGAATATTAATTCTAGGGGAGTCTATTTTGTAAGGCTGGAGCAATAACTGAGAAAAAGGACTTCCTGGCAATAAAACAGCAGACTGAATTAGCTGTAAGCCTGGAATGTTAAAAAGAAATTATGGAAATGAGCTTGGGACTTTGCTTGTCTGTCCATTAGCAGAATACTGTAAGTCTCTGGCAACAGAAAAGGACCAAATTTGGTGTGGGGGGGGAGCAAAAAAAATATCTGATTGGAAAATTGGTCAAATCCATCTGCAAGTGGCAGAGAAAAGTATTTCTTTATTTAACAAACCATTTTATTAAAAAAGAATACAATTTACAATATTAAAAATGAATACAAACTAAAAAAACCCAAAAAAATAAAAGTTGCAAAGAAGAAAAAAGAAAAAGAAAAAAATAGAATATAAAGAAAAGGAAATGTATAAACTGACTTCCCCCTTCATATAAACAATTTTAGTAACTTATCACATTCTCTTAAAATACAATAAATGATCCCTTCTTACCATATCCCATCTCGTCTATAAAAAAATCCAGTCATTTTAATTCTGATGTCAGCAAAAGTCCATTACCAGAGATAACATATCTATTCTAACCTTGATCAAATAAACCAACTTTTCATTCCTTTCTTTAAAATTCTCAATCTTTAGCCTCTTAAATAATATCCTAGAACTTGATTTTTTATTTGTCACTTCTGTCAGGCGCGAAGAATCAGGATCACATTTTAAGTTCCAGTTAAGAAGATTTATTGCTCAAGCCTATAGACAAGAATCTAATGGTCAACTAATGGTCAGCACTAAATTGGCGCTGGATAAGAATTAATGGAATTCAGGGGGGGGGCTAGATTTGGAATGGTTGTGGAAACATAATGACTCCAGACTGATTCCTCTATTGATTCTGCCCCCAAGCAGTCCTCTTCTTCTCCTACACTTCTCACAAAATTCTTCAAAGTTTAACAAGTTTTTTTTAATAAATCCAATATAGGAAAATTATCCAGGTCACTCTCTTATTATTTCTATATGCCTTTCAATTATTAAGACATCAGCTGGTTTCTTTTGTATGTCCATTGTAATATCTTTTTCTGGGTCATTCTTGTAACCTACCGGTATCATTTTTAAATCCACTTTCAGATCAGTCTCAATCTTGTCAGGCAAAATTGATTCTCTTTCATAGCATCTTTTAAACATTATCTATAGAGAGAACAACTCTTTAAAATTAACTTCTGGGTTCATTTCAAAAATATGAAATATGCCTAATGTTTTAAAATAGTTTGCTTCATTGTATTAGTGAATCAAATTTAATTTCACTTCTCCTTTAAATGTAATTTTTATTTCCTTCTTGATCCCTCTAATATCCAATTTTGAAGTCTTATTTATTATGGTTTTTTTCTAAATAATTAAATTACATAATCCAAAACAAAAGCATTCTCCCACAGAAAATTGTAATTTTGGAATTGTCATTAATTCCAAATTCTTATTTCCAAATTCTTTAACTTTCTAAAATCAAAATTTTAATCACCCTTTTGTGGTTTATTTGAAAAAAAATGTTATTCAGTTCTTATATAGGTAGCCCTTGACTTTACAACCATTTAATGACAGTTCAAAGTTACGACAACCTAGGAAAAAGTAACTTACAACCTGTCCTTGAAGTGATGACATTCAACCATCCTCACAGTCAGGTATCGCAATTTGGGCACTTGGCCACAGGCTTGCATTTATGATAGTTGCGGCATCTTGCACTCACATGATTGTGATTTGTGACCTTCCTATCCAGCTTCCGACAAGCAAAAAAAATTGAGGGAAGCTGGATTTGCTTCACGAGGGCATGATTCACTTAATAATTATGTTACTCTTTTAACTACCAGTGATTTATTTAGCAACCACTGTAAAAATGTCATAAAATCAGAGCCAGCCACATCATGACTTCCTTAACAAGTGCATCACTTAGTGACTGAAATTCCAGTGCCGATTTTGGTCATAAATCTGCACTTACAGTTAAAACTTCTTTTGCGGAAATTGAAGGAAATTATTGGGTACTTTAAAGCATGTTGATCTAAAGATTCCTAATTGCTGAAAAGGCAGTTAACAGTTTCCAAAAGTGATTAGGAAAGGAAGTAGGAGAACTTAAGTGTCCTTTTAAAGCGCCAAGCATGGTTTGAACCAGATGGCAATTTCCTCATCTTCCAGAGCTCTAAACAACTGGAGAATGCTGTCTTGTGACTCCTCGCCAGGAGAAACTGTTTGGAACATTTATGGGCGATCTCAAGTCCTCCCTTGTCCGAAGAGAAATTACAAAGGCTCGGTCTACTTGCTAGCTATTCATTCTGCTATGGTCAGCTCCATTAAAAGCAGAGCTATCTTCGGTTCTTTGTCTTACCCAGAAGTCTCGCAGAGAAAAACATTCCTGAAAATATTTCCCCAATTCATCCCTAAGGGAAAGACGGTTGGAGAGCAGAGATTCCTCCTTTCCTTACTGAACACATGACACAAAGCAGAACATACACAGCCCTCCATATGCTTTCCCATGAACACATAGACACAAATGCAACACAAGAAAAGAACAAACACCTTCCCCATGCACAGACACAAAATACATGTATTCATTCGTGTCAGACTCTCATACTTACATAAACTCCATACACAACAAAGTTATATGCCTCCGCTCTAATTAATCTCTGGAATGAAAAATGCATGCACACACATATACACCACCTTAAGGCCCCCTATGGCATTGTTCATAAAAGGGCTAGAAAAACTTCCAGACTTCAAGCTCTGTATAGTTTCCTTACCCTGTTCCATGGATGCTACTTGGAAAGCAACATTCCAAAACTTACTGGAGGGGGTAAGAAGAAACAGTGAATTCTTTTCAGCCCGGGTGCTATTCATATATAATCTGACCCTAGATCTCTGTCTCCTTCCTAATCTTTAGGCCAGGAAATAAGGCAAGTTAGAGAAGACAAAGTATTTGTTGGGCATTAGAGGGTCAGCAACCCAACACAGCTGGCAGGTGGATTATTGGATAAATCAGGGGGAAAAAGCTTCTTCTTAAGGACTGAACATCTTAATGAACCTTTAAAAAACTACTCCTTTTGATAATGCTATTTCTGTATCATTTGCTGCCTTGATGTGTGGGTGTATGAATGTTATGTATGCATGTGTGTGTGTGTGTGTGTGTGTGTGTGTGTGTGTATGCATGCATGTGTTTATGAATGTTATGTATGCATGATTTTGGTGTATGTGTGTGTATGCATGCATATGTGTGTATGAATATTATTTATGCGTGTGTGTATATGTATGTATGTATGTGTGTGTGTGTATGTATGCATGCATATGTGTATGAATGTTATGCATGCATGTGTGTGTGTGTGTGTGTGTGTGTGTGTATACACACACACAAGGCAGGCAGAATGTAATAATTATAGTAATAATAAATGGAATGAATATATTAAAACGTTAAACACAGATATGCATATACCATATTCCTAATATAATATGACGACTTACCAGCCGTTGTGGACTTTCCTACGCCCCCTTTACCAGAAGCTACAAGCAGCACTTGCTTAACTCCTTCAATCGGCTTTTGTTTCGGAAGCCCTCTAGCCATGATCTTGCTACGCTTGTCTTGGAGGACACCGTCCTTCGTATTTGATGACTTCAAAGAAAAAGCAAGAATGTACACGTTCAAAGGCTTGATCTACGGTATGCATTACAGTTTGCCGATTTGAAAAAAATAGCAACCTCGGAAGATGTCCCATCTTACAATTAATTGCCTGCTATTCTTCTTGAACCTCTTAGAATTCCAAAATATTGCTACATTGCTGTTGCATATGACAGCAAGTCAGGTATCACACTTACGAAACGAGCGAGACAAAGAAAGCGCCTTAAAAGCCTACCATTTTTTTCAAATTTGCCGCCACTCGGTTCAGCAGCCTTACGGAGAACAGATTGCCAACCATTTATCTTGTTCAAAATCCTCTTCAGTATTAACAGGAGCTATTCTCGAGCAGCTCCCCTACAGTTTTCTGCGAAGGAAATTACATTATGCAATTCACCGCTCAGGTGAATCTGACAGCTAAGAGTTAAAACGATAGAGTTTGCATTCTGCGAGGAGGCGCTCTCCCTAAGTCTTACAGGAAATGAAGGGAACCGAGCCGGAAGGGTTCCCCCGTGAGAAACTGATACTAGGCACTTCCAGGCACCAGTTCTTGCTAAATCATTTCCGGGACAATAAAGCTAGAGCGGTTCTTTTGTTTTTGTTTTTTTAATCTCGGGGAACTATAGAGTATACTCTATTGGCTAGAACGGCACTTGCGACAGTAAAGACACTTCCAGCGTTTCCCTCGCTCACTGCGCTATATTTCATACGTTTCTCAACCTTGGCAACTCAGCATAGTGGCGGATGAATTCTAGGAGTTAAAGCTCACACATCTTAAAGTTGCCAAGGTTGAGAAACACCGATTTAATGGGTTACTCCCTTCCTTCAGGGTCTCGAATCTTTTAAAGACTGCGAGGGCAAAACCTTTCCCAGCTATTCCCATCACACTATTATAGCTGTGAAAGGATGCATACAAGATACAGCATCTGCATTATTGTAAGGGTGGAGACTTCCCCCACCAGGTCTTCTGAGAATTAGAAAAGCAAACCTCTTGAACGCCCAGTAGGCATCTTTAGGACACAGGCGGGACATGGAGGGAAGAGTCCCCTGTCATTCAAACCTCTTCAGAACGGAGTAAAACGCTTTCACCGCTTTTCCCCAACAGGGTTGGAGCTACTAGTGTTGGGTGCTTCTAGGCAATGAGCACCTCAGGAGTGCCCCCAATGCCAATCAATAATTAAAGTAACACTGCAAGAGGTGCAACCCCCAATATTATTATTTTTATTGCCTTTTTAAGTTTTTAGTTCTTTTTCTCCTCCCACTCACACAAAAAGCAAGTGACCTAGCAGGGTTGTGCTAGTTTACCCAAGAAAGGAAATACATTTTAAAAATGATTGGAACTAGTGCCTGCTGCCCCTTACGTTGCTTGGATGTAAAATATGGAGTCAGAAGCAATAAATTTCCCTCTAAAGTACATGACATTTAAACATAGCTCTTTGGGTAACCCTATTTTTCCCACAGTAACTAGATCAAAGTTTGAGAAAACTATACCCCAAATGAAGTTCCAAAAAAAGTTGGCCAGTTTCCTGACTCCTATCAGAAAACAAAATCCTTTTTTCAGCCTCCTATTAAGCAGGGTGCTCTATAGGGCATTCCCATTCTATATCTAATACAACCCATGACCTTTCTTGTTCCGAACAGGCTATACCTCTTTCTTGCTTTCAAAAACTGAGAACAGCTTTATTTTACTACTTACATCATGTGACAATCATAAACAACTACAATCTAAATTACACAGATAAAATGCACAACTGACTTGACACAACAGTATCTATTGAGCTCAATGGGAGTGAATCTCAACCTGAAGTGCTGGGAGGCTTGCTTAGAGAATGCAATGTCTCCCTGTCACCCAAAATCCACAGAGGCCCTTTTTGGAAATTCAATACATTTTACTTCCAAAGATACTGATACAATTCAACAGCATTGCAAATATCTCCTGCAGCAGATTTCTTCTCTCCTCCTCTTGCTATTGCATCAGTTCCTCTTGCACCTCCTCCTGACTCTAGGGATCTGCTCATCCATCCCTCATACAAATGGCTTCTTGGCCTCAAACCTCCCCAACTGATTTGATTCCCTTTTTGGATGGAATTTACCTACTACTCTTGAGCTCAAGCTGGAGGAAGTCATGCCAATAAACACAGGGGGGGGGCTTCTGTCAAGGAACCTTTGCTTTATCTCCCTTTTGCTTTCTTAAGCTACTTGATGCAGGAATCACCTTTTACTCAACCTACAGCTTTGTCTTCTTTTTTTTCTATTCCTGGGAAATCCTTTTTATTCAGTGGAACTCTCTAGCTCTTTTTTGGCTTCCCTCAGTTAATCACTTCCTTTTGTTTTCCCCAGCTATTTCTTCTGGGCTTAGTTTCCTTCTGGGACAAAACATACTTATCCCAGAGTCCATCATCTGCATGCATCTCCTACCAACACCACCACATCTTTTTGTATGTTTTCCAATCTCTAAGCTTTGTTTCTTCCTCTCCACTATAGTAAGAATCACAAAGTGAGAACCTATTTATTTCATCTCATCAAGTTACCTTATAGCAATAGCACTTAGATTTATATACTGCTTCATAGTGCTTTACAGCCCTCTCTAAGCAGTTTATAGAGTCAGCATATTGCCCCCAACAATCTGGATCCTCATTTTACCAACCTCAGAAAGATGGAAGGCTGAGTCAACCTTGAGCCGGTGAGAATCGAACTGCCGGCAGTCAGCAGAAGTAGCCTGCGGTACTGCATTCTAACCACTGCACCACTGCTCATTGTACCTGAACTGTACATACTTTGTTCTGTCTCCAGCCAATGACACTCTAGGCATCCAGATTCCTAGTATCCCCGGTATTTCCTGCCTTTTTAACCAGTCTTCGAACCAGCTTCACTCATTTTCCCAAACTTATTGCAGTCCTTTGAGTTCCATAAAAATGCGGTCTTCCTTTCTCTTTCAATCATTTGGCTGTGTCACAGTACATTTAAAAGAGACTAAATAGAGTTGAGTTTAATAATGTTCCATAAATATATCTGATTTACAAAATAGGAGGAACCAGTTAGATTATCTTGTGTTTTCAAGTTTTGTGAAATAATTCTAAATTCAGCTATTGTTTTCAATGGACGATTTGTACTGCTTTCTAGTTTTGTACATTGTGTGAAGGGGGCAGAGAAACAAATTGTCTCTCAACGAAGTGTCAAGGGCCATGGACTACAAAGAAAAGAAGCGGGAGGAGTTTGCGTCATCTTAGAGGAGGAACTGGAGGAGGAGTTTGAGAAAAAAACTAGACGCCGCGTTTGCTTTCCTCTGAATTGCTCGTTTGTGTGTGTGCGTTTATGGCTGACCCAAACCCGAGTCCACTAGCTCGTGTGGTATTGCAGCAGTGTCTGCACGCGCAGCTGCAAGTGAAGCCTGCTGAGCCGGATTCCGAAGCCATATGGGTAGAGGTAATATTAGCATTGCAAATCTTGCGGGTTGATGGCCAAATTCTCTTCGCTTTGCTGCATGCTTGTATCACTCTCGACCCAACTTCTCTACAGACCTGTCTCCGAGATCCGCAGAGATTCGGAGTTCATATCTCTGGCTACAACACCGCAGATTAGATTTTCATATTGTATATAATCTGCCTTCCTGAAATGAACAGGAACTCATAATGTGCATTATTGCAGTAATCCGTAACGAATTTTTCATAATACGGAAGTACTTCACCTGGTTATTAACATGCCTGCCCTCTGGTGCCCAAACTAACTTATACTAGAAATATTTCCGGCACTGAAAAAAATACTTAATGGTTTAGGATTTTACCGCATGTGAAAATTCGCTTGCTTTGACTAGTGTGATATCTACTGACATAACGCGTTAAGATTGCACATGTCTCTTATGCAGCTTGTACTAAACCCACTGAATATTTATTTTCAAAAATATGTAGGCACCTTCCGATTTTTCTTATGCAGTTGATAGAAACAGCAGCCATATGTCTATTCTGAATATATTTCAAAATACGTGTAAAAATTTGATACAGGTCTTAAGGACATCTGGAACATAAAAATATTTAGAACTTTATCACTAAAATATATTTCTAAATGTGTAATATTTGGAATTTCAATAGGGAAGTCTTCTAATTTAGTCTAGCATAAACTCTTCAAGAGTGTTTCCTTTGTTTTAAAAATGTGTCTTAGGTGAAACTTGCTTTTAGCATGCCAAACATTGAAAACAGACATACAAACATTTTATCAATGTATTTTGAAAAAACATTATTTTTCCTGAATATTCAGTAATCAGAAATCAAGCTTCATTTAACTTGGTGAATCTTATCTGTTAATTGAAATTTGTAGGATTGTGCAGTTGCACTATTTGGACTCAGAATATTGTTTTTAAATTACAGTAAACAGTAAATCACACTGTCCAAATCAATCAATCAATATATAACAATACTTCAATATATCTTTGTCATTTTATATAGATCCAACGTGGTCTTATTATCTATGTATGTTTCTTCAAAGGGGCCAGTGAAGATATTATTCCCAAAATGGGTAGGTTTTCCAGATAAATTATTCTTAGAACTACCGTAGTGATTAAAAACAGTGTTTATTGTGTTTGTGCGCAAACAAAAGTTTGTTCTGTAACCACAACAGACATTTCCTTCTAAACTGCAATTGTACATACAGTATGTCCAGTTCTTGTTAATAGAGGCAGCAAACATTAATAAAATTCCTATATTTATGTTTATACCTAAGTATCATTTATATGTAAATTTAATTTTTTTAACAAAAAATATTATAGGGTTTGCTTTGGAAATAAACAGGGGAAGTGGCACAAAAACAACATTTTATTATTTTTATTTATTTATTACATTTTTATGCCACCACTATCAGGTGATTCTCAGCTGCTTACAGGTTATAAAACAAGAAGAAAAAATAATTAAAACATATTAAAACTACACGTACTAAAATCAGAACTAAGAAACGAACGGGACGGGGATGAGATTTTCTTACCTCATCAACTACTTCCAGCAGTTTACTGTCCTGTACTGTATAATTACTGTACATCCTCTTTTCAAAGTACGGATAAAACCAAAATCCTTTGTTGCTTTTGAGGCCCTATATCCAATATTGTATATAACATAGTCAGCTAAATCATTGGCAAATGCTTTCCATCCAGAAGCACCCTTTGGTTAGCTTTGTAGGTGCTACCAACACGAATACAGCAGACAGCTAAATCATAGGCACACAACTTACCAGTGCCAGAAAACTTGGCAAACCTGAGCTAGTCCAATTTTTACTACTATCCAAGCCTGCAGAAGTTAGACAAGTACCTTATTCTGTTTTATCTTTTTTTAGTTTTTAAATTATTGTTTTGACAAAATCAATTCCTACATAATAAAATAAATAAATTAATTTATAATTAAATAAATAGGAAGTAGTCCTTAGAAATAGTTTAGTTGGATCTTACTTCAACTAGTAAATAAGTATTGAGAATGGCATCTCAATATTACAGAAAGTTATTTGAAAAAGGGCCGTGGGATTTACTGTTTGCTGGACGGAAACTTTTAGAGAGAACAGTTCTCTAAGTTATCTAGTTGAAGTTTAATCATTTCCTTGCTCCAAATTTTTTTAGACTGTGTAGAAAAATAAATGCTTCATGGAGCCAGTAGAGGGAACTAGCATATAGATAAATATTTTGAGCTGGTATAGGAAACTTCATAGTACTTGCATTTCAATTTATACAGTATGTGTTGCATTTATACAGTATTGCTGCATTTGACCATTAAGAACTGGTGCATGAATGTTTTCATTTGTTTTCCCCTCCCCATTCTTTCCTTTGTACCATGTTTTTTAGACTATGTGAGCAGGGCCTGTATTACTTTACTGATCCACAAGCTTGTTCTTTTAAGGTTTTTTCATACTAAAAACTAAAGTATAAATGTGTTCAATAAAGAAAGAAAATTTAAACATGCGTTATTGATAATGTATGATGTGTTTGAACCTGCTAATCAAGTATTTTCCCCTATTATTTTTTGCAGTCAATACAATCCTGAATGTAAAATTAAGTGAACGCGAAGATGGCAAATATGTATCTGTTTTGGATTTGCCAGGCAGCATACTTGTAATACCACAAGCCACACTGGGTGGTAAACTGAAAGGAAGAAGAATGCAATATCATGCCAACATTGAAAAAGAAATTGGATTAGAACTCTATTCCCAGTTTGTGATTCAGTGTGAAAAACAACTGGCTGCTAATGTCAAATGTGCAGAAGCTGGTGTAGTCCTGAAGCATGGCACATATGGAAACCGACAAGTATTGAGAGTAGATACAAATGGACCTTTCACTCACCAGATTGAGTTTTGAGACATATGTGCAACAGGTAACAATATCCTTAACTTGATGCTAATGTTTGTGTGCAAAGAAAATTGAAATGCCCACCAGTAACTTTAGGTCCACATTAATATATTTATTTTTAACTATACTATCTCATATTTTTTCTTTATCATACTTTGAAAACAAACAATAATTCTGTCATGGAAAACAAAAGGCTCCAACAGAAGGCTGTTTGGTCCATGAATCCTTTCAGCCAACTATTAACCTATATAGTTTCTTTTCTGCCCAAACTCGTACTTATACACATACACAGACATATACACAAACACACACACTGTATGTACACACACAGTCCTATTATCTCTATCCTATACATACACACAGACCATATACTTCCTATTACTTCTATTACTATCACAATGTTTCTTCTACTCTAAACTATTATTATCTATATACTATGATCTATATCATATATGCATCAATATTTCCTTCTTACAGAGCCTATTCTGACTTTTATTCCCTTTCTCTGGGATTTCTTCTTTTTTACTTCTCTTTTAATGGCCAGTAGGTAGAGCTCTTGCATCTTTCTAAATTGTGCTTTCTTTTCCTGGGTCTTTATACATATTTTCTGTGGACTATCCATTCCCTCTGAAGGAAAAACAGAACGCTGCTGTTCTTCTCAGTTTACTGGTGGCTGCAGAGCTCCAAAAACACACCTCACATCCCACACTTGTGTCAAAATTGCTGCTTTATTGGCATCTCTGCTGTGCTGATGTGGGGGAAAGGCTCAAATTGAATGGCAGTAGTGCAAGTGCTTGCAATTTTGAAGACTGCTCTTGCATAGGCTAGAAGCTGGGGACCATGAGTTCTATTCCTGTCTTAGGTACGAAAGGCAGCTTTGGGCCAGTCATTCTCTTTCTCTTTAATGACTTTGGGCCAGTCATTCTCTTTCCCTCTTGGAAAAAGACAATGGCAAACCATTTCTGAAATCTTGCCCCCCCCCCAAAAAAACAACTCCAGGGACTTGTCCAGGCAGTTGCCAGGAATCTCAGGTGCATGTATGCACACATACATTTTTTTAATAAACAGGAAAAGGGTAATTAGAATTTTGATTTGGAAAGTTAAAAACAAAGGGTCCAGCTGGATTTGAAAAGATTTTGGAATTTATCATAATAAACCTTACCATAGGAAAATGCTTTTTTTTTAATTCTTAAAAAACATGATAGAATGAGACTTTGAAGGTTGGACAGTACAGGGAACTAGAGGGAACTTAATATTAAAATTAAAGGAGAACAACACTTAAATGTGACTTACTAATACAGAATGAAACAAAATATTTTAACATTGGATATATTGAAATATATTTTTGAACCAGGGACCTAGGAGCTAATTTTAAGATAGTATTTCTTAATGTTTCTTAGATAGTATTAAAAATAATTTAGAAGAGGAACAAGTTGTACTTGACAACATTGAGACCTATTTTAAAGTATATTTAGTAATGAAAACCTACAAGAATGATATGGGAAAAGATGCTATACTAGACTACAAAGGAAACCCGCTGATGTCTTATTAATTAAAAGGAACATACAAATAACAAACTAAGAGAGTGACCTGGATAATTTTCCTATATTGGATTTACAAAAAGGCTTATTAAAGCTTTGAAGAATTTTGTTAGAAAGCTCAAAGAAAAAATGAAAGTAAATCACATTCTAAAACATTATTTGAAGATCAAGATTGTTAAAAGTAAAAGTAAGGAATATAAAGTTGGTTTATTCAATGTTTATTAATGTTAAAATAGATACTTTATTATTTCTGGTAATCCTTAATGGACTTCTGCTGATCAGGACTGAAATGACAAGACTTTAGGGATTTATTAAATATTAAAATTAAAGAACACTTAAATGTTGCCATATTTAATCAAATTACTTAATTACATATCTAATTCCCATATTTAATTCATTTTTCCCTTCCCATAGAGAAGATAATTTATTGTTTTCTAAGAGGTGATAAATTACTAAAATTGTTTATATTTGTGATAAAGTCACTTCTTTATATATATTTCTTTTTCATTACTACATTATTTTTTCTATTTTCTGCATCTTTTCTTTTTCTTCTATATTTTTTGTATCTTTATCTTTGCAATTATAATTCTTAATAAACTTTTTAATTCTGGAATTTTTTGGAAGGACTTTGGGCAGGATTATGGCATCTATAGATGCTGGATTGTAGCATGGTTAACCTCTTATCTTCCTAATATGGGCCTAAATTCCACCTCTGTCTCCTTTGTTAATGTCTTCAGTATGCTGGTATAACTTCTGTAGTTCTTGACTTTCAAATGAGTGAATTGAAATAAAATATGATTCTCACATTGCCTCCCTGCCAATTCTAAAATTGACTCATGCTACAAAGGAGATCGGGATTTATGTGAAGTTCGGATTTTTAAAAATTGCACTGCTTGCTTGCTCTTTGGATCATTCTGGAGGTCACAGATCTTACTGGAAAAGTGGTGGCGGCTGTGACAAAGAGACCCTTTAATCAGCTCTCGACAGTTGCTGCCTTTTCTGAAATTAGAGGCATTGATTCTGAAATTAGAGGCATTCAGTGTAACTCATACACTTGTCACCTGTCATCTGGACTACTACAATTCTTTCTATATAGGCTGTCTTAAATCTTTAGCTCACACAGAACCTGTCACACCTATTATAGCAATGTTACACCACTGTTAAAAGCGTTGAAATGGTTACTGATTTGTTTCCAAATGTAATTCAAGATGCTAGCTATAACCCATATGTCTGGGGACACAGATTATCTTTGAGGCTGTTTGAGACAGAATCTGCACATCCAGGGCGTACCAATGAAATAAACACATTTTGTGAACAGAGGCTCGGTCATACTGTGTTAAAGGATGGAGACATTTTCTGCTGGGTAATAATTCCCTCCTCAAATGCCGTGGCTCTTTGCACAATATGCTGAGTCATGTTTATTCATACATTTTATGAATTTATGATCTACGAACTCATCACAGAAGTCACATCAGGAATGACATTTAGCTTGGTGAGTCTTATGAACTGGATACAGGTTTGAAGCCACGGAGAAATTCAAGCAGGGTGGAATGACTTGCCTTTCAGCTAAAAAAACTGGGCCGTTTCCAACAGCGCATTGAAGCACAAGCGCTTTCTCAGCCCAGCTGGGAAAACAAGAGACCCACAGGACTTAAAAGGCTTGAAAACCAAAGTAAACAGCTTCGCTACAGTACTGTCAAAAAAAAAAAAAATCAAGCCATTCCCTCAACTTCCGGTTCAGGATAATTGAAATTTTAAAAGATGTGTAGCACCTACGCTTTAGGCCCATGGAGCTTAGCTGTGACAGGAGCGCCACGGAGCGTGGCCGCGTGAGTGGCTGCAGAGAAGAGAGTCGCGCCGGGAGGAAGGGGAAAAAAAACATCGACGGCTTCTCTTTCGGTCTGAGAAAGCAGCTTCACAGCTCGGCCGCTTTGGCGGAGCGAGCGGAGCCGCGCTCAGCCGCCGCCGCTCGATGGCTCCGGGGCCGATTAGGCGGCCCTAAACGGCCATCCAAGCGGGGAAGGGGGAGAGGACGAAGGTGGCCCCGCCACCAACTCCTCCTCCTGGCCGAAAGGAGGGTGCGGGTTTCCCCGGGAGAGGCAGAGGCGGAGAGGCGAATTCCGATCCCGGCGCGGTGGCAGCCAGATCAGAACCCCGCCCTGTGCCGTCTGCTTTCCCCGAGCAGCGGCTCCCTGCAGGCCGGTCAGTTTCCCCGAGTTGCCGGAGCTCCTGATTGCCCTCCTTTTCCTGGGGCCGGACGGGAGAGGCTGGCCGGCCTCGCCCACTCGGGAGGCGGAGGCGGCTGCAGATGGGTGAGAAGAATCTCTTTCCTTAGGGAGTGTTGGCGGCTGGCAAAAAGCGTGCCGAGCCTGAGGACACGTCAGGAGAGAGAAGCCACATTGTTAACTGAGTTTAACCGATGCGGGGGAAAGACGGCGGGCGGCGAGAAGCTCTCCAGGGAATGATTGTAACCAAAGGTAGGCGCTCATCGAAACTATGTGTGAGTGATACGTAGTCGAGGAAGAGGTGTAAAAAAAACAACTAAAAAAGAGGAAGAGTTGTAAAAAAAAATAACTTTTTAAAAGACTGTGGATCAAAGCATACCAAAGACTCTGTTAAATGGGAATAACTTTAAAAAAAAAAAATCTCCGGGTCTGCGATCCAAGGAAAATACATATTAGAGGAAGTATGAACGAACCTGATACTGTACTGTAGTTCCTATTTGCAGAATTAAAATATTGTTCTTAAACTATCGGGATGGTTTTTGATTGTTGATGTGTTATGTTCTCTCTCTCCTTTTTAGTTTCTTTGATGTTCAAAGTAATCCATTCTGAATATGGAATAGGATGCTTGTGGTTCTGGGTACCTGTAGGGATGGGAGAGAGAAAATGACGACACACAAGTTACAATGTGATAGCACAATGCTATGACTTGCATACTTGCATCCGATGTAAGGATGGAAATATGTTATAGCAGTTGTGTGATGATACATGGCATCATTTTGGAATCCACACTTTGCTGTGGACACTGATTGTTTATTGTATAAGGATATAATTTTGATAAGTGTCAAATATGTTCAAATTTGTAATAATACAAGAAATATCAATATAAGAGAGTATTTGTAGCTCATGGTTATACTGTTCGGTCTTTGGTGCTCTCTGATCTTGGTTGTTCTCCTGCAGATATTTCATTACCCAACTAGATAATATCATCAGTGTTAGGCACTGATGATGTTCTCTAATTGGATAATGAAATGTCTGCAAGAAAACATCTAAGATCAGAGAGCACCAAAGACCTTCACAACAAGAATAGCAATAGCAATAGCACTTAGACTTATATACCGCTTCATAGTGCTTTACAGCCCTCTCTAAGCGGTTTACAGAGTTAGCATATTGCCCCCAACAATCTGGGTCCTCATTTTACCCACCTCAGAAGGATGGAAGGCTGAGTCAACCTTGAGCCTGTGAGATTTGAACCGCCGAACTGCAGCTAGCAGTCAGCTGAAGTAGCCTGCAGTGCTGCACTCTAACCACTGCGCCACCAAATATCCCCCTCCCTTCCCCCATCCTGTTGCTTCATATAAAAGTTAAACAGATCAACTTCGAAGTTATGGAAGCTTTGAAACATTTACAGTAAATTCAAGTACATTTCATTTGCAATACTGGAATTAATATACAGTATTTAACAAAACATTTAATTTTGTAATAAACTGTTTCACATACAGCTGTTTTCCTTAAAAATATAGTAACACAAGTTAGTGTTGACTCTGAGTGACCCATAGTTACATTTTTTTCCATGAGAACATAAGATTGACTATTCTTTCTGAAGGTCCAATTTGATATATGCTGTGCCAAGGGCATAGAGTTTACATGTAAAACATTCCAAATTGATTTTTAGGTCCACTTTTTTAAAAAAGCACCTCTAAATCCCAAGAGAAAGATTGGAGAAGATCTTAACAGAGATCAACAGAAAATCACAATAGACAGAACAATAAAAGCTAGCATCACACGGGTAATAAAGTCAGAGAGGCTGGAGAAAAGGAAAGGGAAAGTATTGAGTGAAATTCATGAATAGACCAGTTTATGTCTGACATTAATAAAAGAAAAAGACTTTGCAGCACAAGCTTATTCCATGTGTCATAATACTGAAAACCAAAAAAGGGTGAATGAGTAACTCAGATTGCAGTAACAAATTATTTATTGCATAGAATACCATTATTTAGCAGCTAAAACTTTTTTTGCCAAATAAGCAAATTTATTTTGAGACAGCAGTTATTTTGACCCCATGTCAAAAAAAACCCTTAGCTAGTGGCATAGTTTAGCTGTAAAAATAGTGACTACATAAAAGGAATTGTGAAGCTTCTGTAAGTATTTTTTGTAAAATATCAATTGTACAAATATTGTTGTCTGTCTCCTAATTGGTTTAGAAAAATGGCTAGCTTTACTGAACGATCAACTGGATTGTATACTCAAATGTTAAATGCTATAAATGCTCAACTCATTTCTTTAAAATAGCAAGGAAACTTGATACAAGACTATTTTTGTTTCTTATATTTACTTTTTCATTAGATTTATGTCTTGTCTCTTCTCCAAGAATTCAAGGTGGCATGTAACAGCCCATTCTTTCCCTTCCAATGGAATAACTAGTAATATGAATGTGTGGTATGGTTACAAGATTATAAAATACTTCCTCTAATTACCCTTTCAAATACTCTAACATTTAATTAATTGAACAAAGAAACCATACCTTAACATTTGTAGTCTGTCAATCACCTTTTTCATCAGGATATTATATTCTGCTTTCCCTTTTCTTCCAGATACTTACAATATTCTATGCCTCCTATCATGATCAATCTTTTATTAGGGGATTTTCTTTGCTTAAGGAGAACAGCTCTGAAATATTATGTAGTTATGCAAGTCTTCAGAGTCTCCCATGTCTGCACAATACTTTTTAACGACATAAAGATGGAGGAGAGGACAGAGATCATTGTTAGTAGCATATTATTCCAGAAATATTTTTATGTATGTTCTTGTTTACGTCATTAAAATTTAATGGTAATGAACTAAAATTAGAACTTGGGTAGTGGTTCTATTGACTGATTTTATTGATACTCTCTTTGCCAAGATTTAATGTTCTTAATGATGCCCAAAACTAGGTACATGGTTTTTTTTCCTTCTTAGGACTACCATGTAATTAAATAGAATTATGATTTATGCTTGATAGATTTGAGTTATCTGTGAGAATTGAATATTCTTATTATACAGTTAAGCAAAAATGACTTCATTATATTTTTACAAAAAATTACAGATGTTAATAATTTCAGGTAAGGGAAGAGAAATGTCAAGATAGAATTGCATTAAAATATATTTGAATTTTTATAGTTCACAGTAGTCATAGATGTGTAATCTTTTCATGTTACAAAGCTCTAATATACTTTAAATATTCATCCTGTTTCCTTATTACAGTTGTCCTGTGGGGGAAAGTTCATTATGTTATTGATATATATATTACTGTAGTTAATCATGAATAGAATGTCTCTTTTTATGAGCAGAAGGGGAAATTGCACCACACAAATGCCAGGGCCTCTGCTGTTGCTGTTGCTGTTTCATCCAATAGATGTTTGCTCAGATATGTTCCTCATTTGGTTCAGTAGCACTTGTTCTCAAGGAAGTGCATAGAGATTTGCAAACTCAGGGATGAATCACATTTATACAGTTTTAGAGTGAGAGAATTTATTATATATAAATCAAGTATAAGCCAGGTCATATTTCTATAAGATGCATCAGTACACCCATATATTGGGAGGGTTTTAAATTAGAAAAGCCAATTCCCAAATTGATGGTTGGTACAATAAATTGCTTCCTACCACCTCTTTTAAACATTCTCATTCACGTGTCATTTATTTGGTAACAATTCTAATATATGTAGAATTTGCACTCATTGATTCATGTCATACCTAAAGAATCGAAAGAACTTACTCCACTGTGGTGGCCATTGCAAGAAAGGTTCCTGGAGCATATTTGTAAATATAAATCATAAGGTGAAGTATTGATTGTTGTTTGGAATCAGAAATGTATTTATTTGCATAAATAGCCACTTGCTCTGAAATATAATCCCAAAAATCTGCTTTATCACACCACAGAATTTATATTTGAGTAAATTATATTGACTTCACTAATGCTCTTTGTTCCAAAAAATATTGCACCTTTATGGCTGATAATGTTCAAGATATGGGTTGCCAGGTTAGAAGCAGTGGAAAGGCTGAAAATAGTTTACTGTTTGAATATTAATACTCTTAAAAAAGACCAAGTTAAAGCCCAGTAATAATTCCCTGCAACTAAAAAGGCTAGAAAACGTGAATATTTCTAAATCATTTTTGAAAGAGTTTGACTATTTGTATATTTAGCACATGCTTTTATAAAAATTGTAATTGCTGTTACTTGTTTTCTAAATCTTCATATTTTCTTGCCATAGAAAAATGCTGGTTTTTTTATAAGTAAAATGGATTCTGCAATCTACTAAAATTAATCATTTTATTTGGCTCTACCACTACATGATATGAACTAAACAACTGTACTACATTCACAGAATGTGGAAAAGTTTTTATGTTATTGGGTCTGCTTCGACTACATTTCTTTTATCATTCAGATCCTAATAGCAGTGGAGAATACCTACAGAAAATGTAGTTATAGTACATGACAACTATCATGCAATTCTTATTTGCTTTGCCACACATGCCTAAATGTGATAGGCATTATTTTTATAAAATAAAATGTGTGGCGCTTTCTGCAGTACATTTGCCATCCTGATGTCACTTAGAAATGAGGTTATTAATTTCAATAGGACTTATTACCTAGCAAATGGATTTAGTTTGTACACTAAGAGGACTTTGTTCCTCTGGGTAGAAACCAGCTATCATAACAGTATAAATAAATAATAAGCCTGTTCTCTTAAATTACATCAGATAATCAGATCTCAGTGGACAGCTTAACTGCGTTCATGTCTGTCTCTTCTTTTAACGGTAGAAATTCTCTTCTCCCTACAATTAAATTAGACTGATGTCAGAACAAAGAATTGACCCTCAAATTCATGAGGAAAATCAACTTTCAGAAGAAAACTCCAGACATGTTTGTACAAAATTGACAAAAATATTTGTAGAAACATGTATTACATATTGTCATGTCCTATATAAATGTTCAGTAAACTCAGAAAAGAAATCAGTGGCAATGCTTCATATAAATTAATGACCATATAAAAGATTGACTCATACTAAAACATGGAGTTGCAATGAAGCGTACTTTTATTCTCAAGCTAGCTCTTAAATTTGATGAATACTATACAATCTGAGCCAACTGAATTCCCTTTCCACATATAGTTCTTTCATTATCCTATTTTTTTCTGAATTTTATTTTCTTTTCATAAGAAACCAATCCAAAATGCAGAGAATGTTTAATGTTTGGTTCTTAGAAGAAGAGTTCCCAAAAGCTGAGATAATGCAGTTCCCTAAAATTATAAACAAATCCATGTGTCTCCCGTATGAATAAAACTAATTTTTCTTTGAGTTTATGGTTGGGCAAGAAATAAATATTCTACTTTTAATCACTGTATTTTAACCTACATGTTCCAAGGATTCTCAGACTTTAAAATATTGTACCGGTGATCTGTTTTCACAACCGTTGCAGCATCTTCATGGTTACATAACCAAAATTTGGACACTTAGCATCTGGCATGTATTTATGATAATTGCACTGTCCTGCAATGATTCATAACTGCATTATTCACTTAACAACTGCAGTGATTGGCAAAAAGGTCATAAAATAGGGCAAAACACAACACAACAACTGCTTTGCTTAGCAATGGAAATTTTGGGCTCAGTTGTGGTTGTGACTCAATTGTCCTGACCTACAATTTGAGAATCCCTGAAGGAAAACTTCTAGGGCAAGGTGGGATCTGATTTCCCTCCTAGCAATCTGAACTGGAAATAGTTGGCCTATAGAACAAAACTTTCAAGGTCCTGTAATATTTATTAGTAATATTTAGTAATATTTATTAAAAGGGGCGTTTTGGTTGCAGCAGAAGAATTCCAATGAGTATCAACTAAGAAACCTACGTTTATACAATCTAATATGGCAAAACCTTCTCATATATTTTCGATTCAGAGGACAGGAGGGTTGTCTCTTCTGTTGAAAGGGTCAAAATACTACTATTATCAGTGTGAGAATAACTTCTCATAGGCGAAACACATGGTCTATATCCCATACCGCACTCTGCTGTGTAAAAAATAAGCCTGGTAGCATCACAGTTTTCTAATGTAGTGTGGTGGTTAATATTTTGGAGACTCAAGTACATCTTCAGACTTTGTCTGAAGTCTGTTGGGTGGCTTTAGGTAAATTACTGTCTTTTGTCCCAACTCTCATAGAGAGGTTATGGGGAAAAATCAAACAAGGAATTTTGAACTTTTGACAGAAATGAAGGATAAAATCTAAACAAACAACAGTCTACAAGTAATCTTCCTTGTATGCTAGAATGGCTTCTTGTTGCCAGATTTTAAGAGAGTTTAATAATTAAGTTTCAAGAATTATCAATACTTCTAAAATGCCAGCGAGGCACCCTGAGATTAAACGCTGAAATTAAATTTCCATTCTTAAATATGTTTATTATATATTTATTCAGGTGTCCTTTTTCATTCAGCCAGTAAATGCTGACATCATCACAGCAACATTCCTGTGTGCCTTCATGAGTGGCTTTCACATAGAGAAAAGGAGATGCTTTAAAGAATGGAGTTGGCTTGCAGCTTGCTATTTAATGAAGAGGTTTATAATCAACTGGGTGAATTTCAGAAAGCAGAATTTGCTTTGGAATGGCTGAGGTTTTTGGGAAAACTTTTACCAACAACTAATCAGGTAAAAATGATACAACTAGAACAGAACGTATTTTTGCTTCCTGTGGTCTTCCTTTGCTTCCTAGGAAAGGGTATCATTTAGGGAGCTGACCAGCGACTGGAAATGGAAATTGAATACTATTTTGAGCCAGGCTTCACTTGAATGCGTCTGAACCCAACTGAAAGTGGTCTGAAGCTTTTCAAATAGTTCAGAGTTTGAATGTTAACTATGTATTCTATATTTCCAGGCTGATATAAGAGAAAAACAGAACAAACTTGTCGAGCAACTGATATCTTTATTAACCAGTTCACCAGGACCTCCTGCTAGACAACTCATTGCCAAGAACCTCGTTATATTGTATAGCACAGGAGATGTTTTTTCTGTTCACCAAACAATTGACAAATGCAACGAACTTATTCTCAGTAAAGATGATTCACCAAGCTATCTACCTACTAAACTGTAAGTTTAAAAGTCCACCACGGTCATAATAAAATATTATTTTTTTCATCATAGAACCTATAGAGTCTTAAATAAAAATAACAAGATTGCATACAATGTGAGTGTGAGTTTTGAAGATTAGAATAGGACTGCATCCAATTTTTCGTTGGCCTGGTAACAGAGCCATAGTTCCCTATGTTTTCCCATGCACTGCCCATTTGCACAACACAAAGGCAATTTCTTTCTTTTTAGCTCCTGTTCTTTTTATTTGTATTCTTGTCCAGGAATGAGTCTATAGTTGGATGATGGGAACAGAATAATCAAAACAATTTAGTTTAGAAAAAGAGACTGTGGTGAAAACACAGCAATTGGAGAAATGCCTAGAAATGTTGGATTGGCATTTATATGTTGTAGTGGATAACCAGACGGGCATTTAAACATAGGCACTCAAGAATTACACTCAAATAAACAGCTCCAATCTCCAGTCTGGCACCAATAATGCTCCATCCTTTCGCAAGTGAGCTGCTAGCAGATATAAGCCCCTAGCATAAAATATAGCCTTTACATTGGCCTACAATATTCTTGAGATTAAGTTATAGCTAGAGTTTATGAGGATTGCGTAAGATTTTTCAAAGGAATAGGAAGTATACATGACCTAAAAATAGGCTTTAACAGTTGAAAAACATTTAACCTCAAGTAAACCCAAGTTCCAGGATATAACATCATTGATTCTTCAGTTATGGGTGTTCCTTTTCTGGATACAGATGGAAGAAATGCTTTAATTTTAATAATGTTTATATGTTTGAAACACAATCTCATTCTTTAAAAAGTGCATAAAATTTGTTGTACACAACAGTTCATACTTTTCATTATATGAAACTTCTCTTAATATAAACATTTTTGCAAATGCTTTCTTCTAACATATGCCCATTGCATTACCTTTTATAAATTTATACTAAAGAAAATAATTGCTCCCTCATATCAGTTATTTTATGAAAGACTAGTTACATTGGGTGGCTCCTACTTAGAACTCGGACTTGCTTCAAGTTGAGGAAACAATTCAGATAGGCTGAGAGAGAGGATAATAGATTAAGACATATTGGTTGCTCCTGTTTCATCTTGCATCTTGAGTGTGTCTGTTCACAGCATGGAGCTCCCAGTTGTGGACATGTGGACAATAATAGCAATGCAAGATATCTCTAGATTAGAAATTGTAGCTTCAAAAAAATATCATGAACATACTTGGGAAAAATTGAGCTTTGCTTGAGCTTGTGGCATACTGTCCAAAATATGGCAGAACTTCATTGAATTACGTGAGTATTATTAAGAATGATAGCCTGATTGGTTCCTCTTTATTACTAAAAAAGCATCATGTGAAGGTTACATTGACCAAAGACATGATAGGGAATGGAAGTTATAGACTCATCTGGTTATGACCATGGCATATGATAAATTATGACTTTGAATGTAGATGGTGTAAATGGTAATGAGCATGAATTAATGAATGAAAGAAAAAGCAGATAAACAGAAATGTAATGTCTGATCTTGGAGAGATGAGTTGATGAGTACATGGATGTGAAAGTGTGAGTTTCATTATGAATAAGTGATTTTGATGAAAAAAATCGCCTGGAGATGGGTAAAAAGGACTAAAGAAGGAGCCTCCAACAGAGTCAATAGAACTGTAAATAAAAATATGAAATACTTTGGAATGTAACTGAAATAGGAAAATTATTTATTTATTTATTTATGCTCTATGCATGCATGCTAGAAACCATATTAGAGACATTTGCATGCGAGGTGGCGCAGTGGTTAGAGTGCAGTACTGCAGGCTACTTCAGCTGACTGTTCAGCAGTTCAGCGGTTCAAATCTCACCGGCTCAAGGTTGACTCAGCCTTCCATCCTTCCGAGGTGGGTAAAATGAGGACCCAGATTGTTGGGGGCAATATGCTGACTCTGTGAACTGCTTAGAGAGTGCTGTAAAGCACTGTAAAGCGGTATATAAGTCTAAGTGCTATTGCTAATGTTGAATATCAAAGAATGGAACTGCCGTACTTCTGTCTGACAGTTAGGAGATTGCTATTATTCCTCCTCTATATAAAAGGAAGCTATTATTCCTCCTCTATATAAAAGTAAAGATATTCTGTAGGAATTTCTTAGAACTACAGAATAGCATCTTGATTTTTAACCAATCTCAGAAAACAACAGAAAAGCAGATATAAATAAAAACAAAATAAAGGAATCTCTATCATACTCTTATCACAGTTCATCACGTACAGGGTAGTGCCAACCAAAAATAAATCAATAAAAGTTGTCTTTACAGAGATGAGTAAGAAAATTTGAAAAAAAGGCTATATTAAAACAAAACAACCAGCCAATGGCAAAGTTATCACAAACTGTTGCCTCCTTCAAGTATACTATGACTTTCTACATGTACACTCTGGCATAGGCAACTTTTTTGTCATTGAGATTTGCACCTGTGCTTTTTTTTTTAATTTTTGAGGCTGTCAAGGACTTCACAGATATGTTTCTACTAGCAAAGGCTGATTTTTCAGTCCGTAACTGAGCCGTTGGAATTTGGTGGAATGCTCTCTAACAAACTACACTTCTGTGCAAACTGTATAGTCACTTGGAGGAATGCTTGGCTTACAGTACAGCATCCTGCAATCATTTGACCACGATTTACAATATTTTTGTCAAAAACTAACATTTGCTTCTGGTTTCTGGCAAAAACCACCCATAACAGTTCACTTAGCAACAATGGTGTTGGCTTAGCAACTACCACAAAAAAATTGTTAAAATGGGTGGGTCACATGATGGCCTGCTTTATGACCATCACAGCTTACAACCATAATTACCAGGCTCAATTATGGTTGTAAATCGAGGAGTACTTGTAAGTAATAAATTCAGTTGCAAAGGCAAATCCAAGATGTCTCTTTGTACCAGGTTGTGAATCAGTTTAGTTTAGTTTTTTTTTAAGTAATTCTGAAATGTATATCTTAAACCTACCTTATACAACTGGTTGTCTTTCAGTTTTGTTGTGCAGAATTACCAGTCAACATACTGCTGGAGATGGCAACCTAATACAACTAGAAACCATAGATTAAGAAAATTTTCCTAAATAATTTAATATTTAAAAGCTTTTTATTATTAATAGCTGTTGATTATTAAGAATTTTATCGGTTTACAATAAAATGCAGTATAGAATAATAATATTAATGTTTTTTTAAAGGTTGCCTGACTACATTTTTTTCTTTTCTGTTTTAAAAGTGCTGCAGTGGTTTGTTTGGGCTATTTATACAAAAAACTGGGAAGAATTTTGGGCAACAGCTTTGTGAATACTGTGGGAAATATTCTTAAAGCAATGAAGAATGCAGAGGTAAATGAGCAGGTGTTAAAGTTGAAATAAAATATTGATTTAAAGTCTAGTGAAGAAAACAATTTTAATGAATGTCTAATGCATATGACATTTTGACATTTGAGGATATGTCAGAAACAAATTACATTTCTGCAGAACTTCTTTGAATTATAAATAGGCTAATTGCAAAGTATGATGAGTCTTTGTTAAGACTTTTCTTCTTTTTTTAATCTTTATCGAAACTAACATTAAGCATGAACATTTGATGCCATGATTTAATTTTTTTCTTCCATTCCCTCTTCTTCCTGTTTTTATTCTTACTGATATTTTATATTTTTATTGTGATGTGTCTATTGGAAATCTTTAGTGTTGACTTGTTTTATTTATAGTAATCATGTTAAAGATGATGACTTAGACTTTTTGGCTGAACAATATGATGAAAATGCTTTAAGTGAAATAATTGGCTTGCCTAAAACTGATGAGTATTGTTATTTTAAGTAGTCACACTTGCACCTTCATTAATGCAGAAGTGGTCTACAAGTGTCTCTTTGTACTCTTTGTAAAATGAACTAAGTTAGATTTTCAATAACTCAGTAATAAAGTGCTGAAACTTGTTAAAGACAGTCAGCTTCCAGTACTGTGCCATGACTTCTCTGCCATGAATTTAACAATGGGACCTTTGGCAAAATTTTTGACCTAATTCACCTAACATCAGGGGTGAAATTCAGCAGGTTCTGACAGGTTCTGGAGAACCGGTAGCGGAAATTTTGAGTAGTTTGGAGAACCGGCAAATACCACCTCTGGCTGGCCCCAGAGTGGGGTGGGGATGGAGATTTTGCAATATCCTTCCCCCAGGAGTGGGGAGGGAATGGGGATTTTGCAGTATCCTTCCCCTGCCACGCCCACCAAGCCACGCCCACCAAGCCACGCCCACAGAACCGGTAGGGAAAAAATTTGAATTTCACCCCTGCCTAACATGATTATGATGTTACTAAAGTTTTGTTCGTTGAAGAGTAGCAAAATAAAAATGCAAAAATAGAAAACAATCCTGATACTTTTGTCCTATAATAAGATGATTTTTTTTTGTCTTGTCAGTCTCAAGGACGATACGAGATCATGCTAAGTTTGCAGAACATACTGAAAGGGTTGGGAGCTGCTGCTGTTCCTTGTCACAGAGATATCTACAAAGCTGCTCGTACATGTTTGACAGATAGATCAATGGCAGTTCGTTGTGCTGCTGCAAAGGTAAAATAGTATTCTTTTTTGTAATTAATCTTCCTGTATACCATTTCATATGTTACACAAAGAATAAAACAGCATCCATTGCAACCACTGTTTTGTATTACCAAGAAGATTTTGGCATATATAAGTATGGAAAATAACATTTTTGTTAGGATTTTTCCCTCACAGATAAATTCAGTATATTAATTTATGTCTATTAAAACGGTATACATTTTGCCGTCTGACCTTATGTCTCTATAAAGATTCATTGACAACAGCAGTGTGTATACTTATTACAGAGAGACAGTTTGGTGTAATGATTAAGGGACCAGGCTAGAAACGAGGACACTGTGAGTTCTGCTTCCACTTTAGACACAAAGCCAGCTGGGTGACCTTGGTCCAGTCAGTCTCTCTAAGCTCTAGAAAAGAAGCAGTGGCAAACTTATTTCTGAAATCTTGCCAAGAAAATTTCAGGGACTAATTCAGGCAGTCACCAGAAGTCAACAATAATTTGGAGGCACTGCCCCCCCCCAAAAAAAATGGGTTTACAAGTCACATCAAGTAACTTTCTTTACCCATATACATTTTTCTTAGGATATTGAATTTGTGTCATTTGAAGTAAATATTCTCCTATTTTGGCAATTAACATTGAGATTTTAGCTCTGTAAGTGTTTTATTTTTTTTCCTTCCTAAATGGATCTCATGCTCAATTTGGAATAGTTGTTCAGTACAACCAGCAATTTATGATTCTTTCTGGAATGACAAAAACAAAGTTTGAGCAAGGTACCAGTGTATATTTAAAGTCCACCCCCTCCAATGGAAGAATGATTGAAATATTTTATTTCCTTCATCAAAAGAGCTGAAAATTTGTAAAGTTTAATGATCTTAGGTTTATATGCTTTTATTTCCTTTTATTTCCTTACATCCATAATTAACAATGCATACATATTTTTGATATTAGTTTAGGTTTGAGATTTTTTTAGATTTTTTTTTATCCTGCCTTTATTATTATTTTTTAAATAACTCAAGGCAGCATATCTGCATAATGCTTCTTTCTCCTCCTATTTTCCCACAACATCCCTGCGAGGTGAGTTGGGCTGAGAAAGAGTGAGGCCCAAGAGGTGTGTGTGAGTGTGTGTGTACGTATATATGTGAGTTTGTGTATGTAAAAATAAATAAAAAGCCCCACTAATGAGTTCCCCCCCAGATAAATTGATACTATTCAGAGTCCTAATAATAATGTCTACATTCTATATCAAGGTTTTCTCTTCCTCTTGATTGATCTTATGTGTTTCTGGGTCAGATTTAGGAAACCCTGGATTGGAGGCGAGAAGATGAATTTATGTGATAGGTTTTATTTTCCTGCCTGACAGACATTGTTGGATGCAACCCATTTTTTTTAGGTATTTTTAAGCTAAACAATATTTGTGCACACATTATTTGATTTGTTTATTTTGCTTGTCTTCCTTCTCTCCACCCCCCCCCCGCCTTTTTTTCTTAATATAGTGTCTTCTTCAACTTCAGATTGAAGCAACTTTTATGTGGAGTACAGACATAGATAGTGTAGTAACTCTATGTTTTAAATCCTTTGAAGGATCCAACTATGAAGTACGAATGGCCGTTTCTAAGCTTTTAGGATATGTATTGATTAGTGCTGTAACATCAAAACAAGCCACAGGTGAGTTTATTTATTTTTTCATCCTTACTTTGGCTCAGGAAATTGTAAGCACTACCGGTAATAAAGACCCTTCAGAATCGGTCACTGAAGGATTTTAACATATGACAATAACTAATATACTAATATGTTAACATAATAACTAATACCGTAACATATCAACTAGCATACACACACACACACACACACACACACACTACATATACAAAGACACATATACACACACGCCAGCGGTGGGTTGCTCCCAGTTCGGCCCGGTTCTGCAAACCGGTAGCGGTGGCAGTGGGAGGCTCCGCCCACCTGCCCGGGACGCTTCTGCGCATGCGTAGAAGTGTCGCGCGCACGCGCAAACCTGTAGCAATGGGTTTTAGAACCCACTACTGACACACGCATATGAATATTTTGCCTAAACTATGTCAGACCATTACCGTATTTAAGAAAATATATGGTCATGAGTGTGTGCTACATCAGAATAAAAATAGTGACAGAAAATATTTCTACTTTCTGCTGTGGTAAAGTGGGGGGAAAATTAAAGGGGGAAACAAATCAACTAAATGGCAATTAACAGTACTCAGATCAAAGCGGAAATAGCATATGAGGAAACATTGTCAATAGTAAAAATTACTTAAATTATCTAGAGGTAGATGTTGAAATGCCCATCCAGTACTTTAGTTGCCTCTATTCAGCTCAATTTGAATGTTAACAATCTGCTCTACAGAAGTGACTCCCAGAGTCTCATTGATGTAGCTCTATTATATGGATTATTTGATGTGTCCTATCTCCATTTTGATGACGACGAAAATATTTCATAACATTGAAAGAATTAGATTTGCCAATTTAATTACTATTAATAATAGCACATTTACTCTAGCCTTTCTTTTTCTCTCTCATAAAGAAAAGGTAGTCTACTTAAATAATTACAGTATTTTCAGTTATATTATGTAATTTAATGAGGATAAAGCTAACATGGCTTCATTTGGATAACATGATGTAAACTGGTTGTATTAAGTTGCATGCATGGGTACATTGATATGACATGGTTATTTTATTAATAATATTTCTTAATTTAGAGTAATATTTGCCCATTGCCAAAGCTTTACAGTACTCAGTAATACAGAAACACTTGAGCCATTCATGCTCTCCATCAATGTTTTGGACTATTGACCCGTTTAATTTAACTTCATTATGTTCATAAAAACTTTGTTTCCATGATAGACTAATCTCTAATGTTTTTTGTCAAACACGTTGTTCTAGACAGTGAACCAGACCTCTCAACTCTTGCCTGTAACCATGACTTGATTTAGCTTAGCTAACCAGTATGTAGACTTTCAGACTGTTTTATAGATAAATATGAAGTACAAGAGTGGTTGCAAAGCAGAGTCTCCTTGCAGCAACCTTTTTGTTGCTCATATTTTATTTTCACTTTAGTCCAATGTGATTTAGTCTCATATGATAGTTGTCTTTTAAAAAAGAAAAGATAAGGATCTTGCTGGCTATGGAAAGACTTTTCCATAAAATGACATGTAGTTTGGCACAGATTTGAATATTTTATCCATGATTGTTTCTTTAGTTGTTTACTTGCCATATTTAGAGGCTGTTCAATTGCCCAACAACTCTGGTTGGCTTCACAAACTAAAAGCACAATACAGGTCGTCCTTGGTTAACGACCTTGTTCAGCAACCTTTCAGCCCTACAATAGAAGATGAAAGTAAATGAAAGACTGTGGTGTGTATATATGGGGTATGATTATATGTATTTTTTTTTATTGAAAAAGCATCTGCTAGACAACATGCTCGCAAAATCTCATTTATGGAAGCTTTGGAACTGCTAGGGACAGGTTTTCTTCGTGGAAGTTCTGGATTTCTACGAACCGGTGGTGATATTTTGAAAGGAACCAGCTCAGTCAGCAGGGATGTCAGAGTTGGAGTTACTCAGGTTTGAGTTATATTATGTGAAATTATGTTAAAATGTAAAAATATGTTGTGTTTTAACTTTTTTAAAATTTGCGTGACTAATTTGTTACTGTACTATATACTAGTTCCTGTTGAATATGTTGGATATGTTGCAGTTAGGGTTTTCCAACATTCTGAAGAAGTCTGAATGATTTTAATACTGATGAGCATCTATCTCAATTGTTAATGAAAACTTGTACATTTTTAATTTAAAAAATGGCAGGCATAAATCAAATAAGCAAATGAAGACATAAAATTTTAGAAATACATTTAAAATAATACTCTTAAAATACTCCCAAGACAGAAATTATGTGAATGGACTAAGGACTATGTCTGTCATCAGCATAACCCTGTGAAAACAGAGATAGATTTGGACCAAAATCGGTGTGATGGGAGAAGAAAAAAAAATCCCCCAGTAAATCTCTACGGAAAAAATCCCCCAGTACTTCCCTTGGAATGCTGCTGACTTCTCCATTCTGAGTATTCTTCCTTCCTAGTCACATGATCCAGACGACATCATATGTTGCATCATATGTTACGTAAAATGTTTATATAAAAACTATGCTGTTCTGCTTCTTAGAATGCAGTGAATTCCTCAGTTTCATAATCAAATCATAGAATTAAAAAATAGATAATATTCACAAAATACTCAATTACTCTCATTGATTAAGTAACCTGTTACACCTAAAGCAAAAATTTTACAATTGTTGCCTCATCCGGGGTAATTACTTAACTGTTCAGTAAAGTTATTAGAATAAGATATTGCTTAAAGGAATCTAACCCCAATCAGTGCCAGAGCTTTGTGAGTGTGAATTTACAGCTTGTCTTTTGGAACATGGCTTCAAGTCCAACACAATTGGAAAAATACAACATATGTCTACAATTGAGGCCAAAACTTGTATTGCTAAGTGAGAATCTGAGTGCTGAATCTGAGCAGACTGGGTCTAGGTTTTCTTTAATGTAGCTTACTCAGGCAGCATAAGAAGGTCAAAAAAGATCAATTAATGGAAACTGCTCATTATTGCAGCCAGATTTGTTAAGTGAGTTTTGTCCCATATTACTACCTTTCTTGCGCCAGTTGTTAAGTGAATCACTGCAGTTGTTTAGTTAGTAACACAGTTGTTAAATGAATCTGTCTTCCGTATTGACTTTGCTTGTCAGAAGGTTGCAAAAACTGATCACATGACTCTGGGACACTGCAACCATCATAAATATGAGTCAGTTGCCAAGCGTCTGAATTTTGATCTTATGACCATGGAAATGCTGCAATGGTCATGTGAAAAATGATCATAAGTCACTTTTTCCAGGGCCGTTGTAACTTTGATTGGTCACTAAATGAACTGTTGTTAAGTCGAGGACTGTATGTATCATATATGGAAATTATGCATGAATTGTTGCAAGCTACTGAGGCGATTAAGTAGGGCTGGTCTGCCTCCTAATTTGGGCAGAAAAGCATGACATAAATCATTCTTTGTTTCCCCTGTAAAATGTTAATTTTGGCCTGAAATCATGTTTTTGCCCCCGGAAGATGGATTTATGTGATAAGCTTCCTTTTAAATGTTCTGTTTTAAAGGGGGAAAGTATCACTATACTTTTCATCTACAGTCCCTTTAAGATTATCCCCATTTCTGCCTTTAAAGGCATGGAAATTAATTTTAGTTTCTTTAAATATATTTATTTTATTTATTTAGTAAACAAATTTATATGGCTGCCCAGATCACACATAGGTGGCTGAGTGGCTTACAAATATGAAAGATCACCATCAAACTACTTGTTTTTAGTAAGTAGGACAGTATTCTATAAGCTCACTACACTGAGATTGCTTTTATTGATCGGCTTGTAATCTTTCAAGCTGTTCACTGCCTTTATGTTCTGGTTTCCATTGTTGTAAAACCAATTTAGAAAATAGGGGAATATTTCAATAATTTCTAAGATGTCATTCAAATTTGTAGGGGTAAGAATGGCAGTTTTAACTGAATTGTTCTTGAAATTCAATCTTACCCAGGGGTGGGTTCCTCCCGGTTCGGACCGGTTCTCCCGAACCAGTAGTGGCCCGCTGGTGACGTCACGATGACGTCACCGAACTGGATCGGTCGGTGCCAGTCCGTGGGGGCCGCCATCTTTTTTTTGAATATTTTTGAATTTTTTTTGAATTTTTTTTTGAATTTTTTTTGAATTTTTTTTTTCCCTTTTGGCCTTTTCCAAAACCAACCCGGCACTGTGCGTGCGCTCGCCCTCTTTTTTTTGGCTTTTTTATTTTTTGGATTTTTTTGTTACTGCGAAAGCGTGCACACGCCCACGAGGCATGCCCATGTGGCACGCCCACGTGGCACGCCCACACGGCACGGGAGGGAGCGAACCGGCTGCGAGGTAAGTTGGAACCCACCCCTGATCTTACCTAAATATAAATTTATATATAAAATTCTACTGATATCATTGTTCTTATTTTTCACTGGAATATTAAGTTTGCAGTTAATCTTAACTTGGTATTTATTGGTATTTTGATTGAGAGAAGTAATTTTTCAGCATTCGGTTTTATTTGATGAAGTTTATTTTTCAAATGACTACTGCCAAATCTTTTCACTCTACTTAAAGAAGCTATAAATGTAAATAAATACATTAAATAAATACATTAAAATGGTTTAATGTTTTCGTAATATGTGCAAGTTGAAACTGATTTTAATATTTTTTTTTTAATCAATTGTTTTCCAGGCATACGTGGTATTCATTTCCACATTAGGAGGAGAATGGCTTGAAAGGAATTTTTGTGCTTTGCTTTCCCACATTCTGGATCTGGTCTCTCAGTCTCACCCTAAGGCTATTCAGACACAAATGGACAGTATTTGTAGCCGCCGTTGTATTTCATTTATTCTCCGAGCTACAGTAGGAGGCCTTCTCGGGGAAAAAGCTCGAATTGCAACTGCCAAGGAGATTTGTCAAGCCATCTGGAAATTGAAGAAAGTTATGGGTATGGGACTAACAAGATTATTTGCTAACCGTCCCTCCGTCACCTTCCGTTCCAGTAATGCTTTAATCATTTCCTAATCTAGTCATACACTAATTTAATCCCCCACACAAACCACGTCTCTCTCTGGCTTTTTAAAATCATTTTTAAACTTAAAATGTCGTGAATTTTTCCCATGATTCAGTTTTAGATAAATGTGTGGAAAGTAGATATAGTATCTGACTATAGGCTTGACAGCACAATTTTATATTACACCCCACTAACATGTATATCTGATGATGGAATCACAAGCACAACACTCACTAATTACAAGCTTTTCTGTTCTGTTTAGCAAGTCACGCTGAAATAAATGATCCCATTCATCTTGCCCAGTTTGGAAGGTTTGCTGAAATCTAGATGATGTAACCAGGAAAGTTTGCTGAATCTGAGCAGACTGGGTCTAGGTTTTCTTTAATGTAGCTTACTCAGGCAGCATAAGAAGGTCAAAAAAGATCAATTAATGGAAACTGCTCATTATTGCAGCCAGATTCCAGAATCATGATTCTGTAGTGGCTATTGTTAGACAGCTATTAGTACCATGATCATAAAGCTTAGCTTTTTAAAAGGTAAGTTGTTGCCGTCTTATTTATTATCTTAATCAATTTTGCAGATGATAGAGGGAAATTACAATTATTATGCAATAATTTATCTAGTCCAAAGTGTAGCTTCATTTTACTCATAAAAATATGTGTCAGCCCTCTATCCCTGGCTTTTATTCATTTCTTTTATTAACATAACATTTTCTGTTGTCAGATGCTGCAGTGAGTAACTGTAATGTCGAAACCCATATTGGTACAACAGAGGTAATAGCAAGCCAGCATATGTTAATATGTGCTCTAGAAGAGCTTGGAAACCTCATACATGGCTTAGGTACTACTGCTGCACCTGTTCTACAAGATTCTAGTACAGGTAATACTCTCATAGAGTCTTAAGCTATAGGATAAATAACACAAAAATGAGTGGTGGTACCACAAATTGCTTCAGGATGTATTCTACAGAAAGAGAGTGTTCAGAGAGTTCCAGCAGTCTTTCTTTTAATGAATTAAAATATTGTGTATAGATTCTGAATCATCACAGATCATTATAGGGAATCTATTGGGAATATGTTGTTGAGATCAGTTCTTAGTTTAGCGATGAGAGGGAAGACTGAATTTTTATATCATTTTGAGATTTCAGAGTGTTTCACATTGCTATATAAGGACTGTGTCACAATAAGACAGCAGTTAGCCTAACTTAGGTAATTTCATAAAAAAGAATATTGCACCCGGTTATGGGAGACAAGCAAGAAATCCCAGACTAGGTGGATTAAGAAATTGAATAATCCCTTGAGAGAAAGCTTTAATAAACCATTTTTTATAATCTTGCCAAGAAAACAAAATAAATGTGTCTGGACAATTACCAAGAAATGGCTCAAATGAAAGGTCACTCTATAAACAAAGCCACAGTTCTATATGATCCTGATTCACTTACTGCAGAATTCTTGGGAACATTTTTTAAGAGATGTTTGTATAAAGTTGCAGTTTTGCTGCTGAAGTGGGATTTATCCTTCTTTTTGCAACACATGCCACAAATACCCTTTAAGGCTGATGATGACCTAGTCAGGAACAAGAATCTGCCTAGCTCTTCTTGGCATGCCTGTCCTGTCACTTGTCACTGCCCCCAAGTGTCCATTTTGGCTTAAGAGAATCTGGACACCTGGTTTACACTGAGTAGCTTCTTTATTTTTATCAGTCTCCCAGAAAATTCTGACAATTCTGCAGGTGGTGTTTTTTTTTTAGTTTACAGTGGACATATAAGGGCAAAAAAGTGGAAGCTCTGTTGATTTACTGTCTCAGTAAGCATCCTCATATGTGTTTTTAATCTTGTAATATGTTCGATTTTCCAGGAGTCCTGGATGCAGTAATCTCCATTATCCTTCATCCCTACATTTCAGTTCAGCTAGCAGCAGCATGGTGCTTACGATGTATTGCTGTAGCATTACCCTGCTATCTCTCTCCACTTCTGGATAGCTGTATTGAGCGCCTGACAGCAATGAAATCCTCCCCAGAAGCAGTGACTGGCTATAGTTTTGCCATTGCTGCTTTGTTAGGAGCTGTCAGAGAATGTCCTTTAGGAATTCCGCACGGCAAAGGGAAGGTAATTATTAGAACAGTTTGTCTGGTATTCATTGCAGTGTCAAATTCTACAGGGAAAACCTGTCCATGATAAAGGTTCTGTATTCAGAAACGTGTAACATTTCACAGACTGTAGCTCAGTTGGTTCAGTTTTACAAATTGTGTTTCACAGCGTGCATGAACCAGTCATAAATACTTTAATAATGAAATTCTTATTGCTGTTTAGTTATTCCATCTATTAGACATGTGTGAAACATTTGCAAGAGGTGATTTGTAGAACGTGTCAGAGTGAAATAGCCCTCCCAGGCCCTCTGCGCCCATTTTAGCTGGCAGAGTGCTCCAGGAGACTGTCCAGTCTGAAAATGAAAATAACTGTGCCCCATTTTGGCTGCCAGAGGCACCGCAGCCCGGTCCTTTGCTATTTCCAGGCCGGCCCCGTGGGTCAGATTTAAGCACTCTTGAGTTTGACACCCCTGGTCTAGTTCATAAAAAGCTATGCCACGCAACATATTATCATCTTCAGTTTCATGCTCAAAAGGAATAACTCTTCTAGAATTTATTCCATGTATTATATTTACATGAGAAAATTAATTTGTGGGCCATGACATATGCAGAAGTAGTGTATATGCATCCCTTCATAAGAATTTAATTTTGTATTTCAGCTCTTGAAATAGTGAAGATTTTTGTTTTCATATAGGTTGTCATGATGGTAGCTGAGGATCTTTTGCGTTCGGCTTCTCAGAATAGTCGGATTTCAGTACAAAGAATGCAGTCAGGTTGGCTTTTGATAGCTGCTTTAATGACATTAGGTAAGATTATTCACCTATATATCTTTATTTCTTTATCATAAAAGTTGACCACTTCTGTACTTCTTGTCTGATGTCACTGTTTCAATATATATATGAACAAGTTTTAATTGTTTCATAGCTGTAGAAATATAGTTAACTGAAATTATTACTTCCTTGTCATAGGCCATAGGGAACTAACTTTTCCAGTATAACAAATACACAAACTATATCAATAACATTTATGTTATATATGAATCATAAGCAAACAACCACACTTTCAAAGGTGAAGCAAACAGTTTTAAAAAGAAATATGAATATGTGGATTAAAGATAATTTTGGTTTTCTCTCCAGCCCTTGCAAAACATTCATGTAACATGGGACTGTAAAGTATTGTTTCCCACAGTGTCCACTGTATAGCTTATGGGAAGAACATGAGAACAATGCAGAGGAGAATTTTAGTCCTGATTGGGATGTTATGGTAGTTTTCCTGAACTCCAGTGAAAGGGCAATGGAAGAATAGCCAATTATCTTTATTTTCTTCTTGTATTGCTACACAGATAGTCTTTATAACCACTCATTCAGAAACTGTTCAAAGCTATAACAGTGCTGTACGAGGGGGACTTACAACTGGTCCTTGGAGTTCCAGCTGTCACAGTGTCCCCATTGTCACATGATTGCAATCCAGGCACTCAGTGTGTGGCTTGTGAATATGTGAGCATAATCACATCTTACCTGCTGGCTTCGCTCATAAAAAGTCAATGGCGGATGGGGAAGTCAACAGGAAGTCAGAAGTCATTCCCACCATTTTTTGTCATAGCAACTGCCCGTGTTGTCCCTACCTCCCTGCAACATCTGTGCATCTGCCTCAGCACCTTAGCACCTGCCTTTTGCACCTTTACAAACCCCCAGACTTTTGCCTGGGCCTCTTCCTTAACAGGTCCTGGGGTTACGGTGGCAATCAGGACTGCCAAGATTGCTATCGCTAAGCAATGCAGTCACACAATGTTCCGCTTTATGACCGCATTGCTTAGTGATGGAAATTCCGGTCCCAATTGCTATCATAACCAAGGACTGTCTGACTACAGTGATTCAGAGTAGGTGAAATCAATGTTGAGTAGTTAAAATATTTTCACACATCTGAACATTTCCACTTCAATTTCTCATACCCATCAAAGTTTGCTTCAAAAGGTCCCTTCACTTTTCAGAGTATTTTGCAAGGGCACACAGGAGCTTCAGGATGAAGGGGGAATAAAATACTTTCATTAAAGAAAATGTTTCAGTCAATACCACCTACAAAAAAATATTTCCAATCTTAAAAATAATAGGTCCTGCCGTGGTCCAGCATCATCTTCCTAGAGTGCTGTTATTATGGAAATGTGCATTTCCTGTATGTCCTAAAGACTTAGAAACTGAGAAGAAACGTGGTGATTCATTTACATGGCAAGTGACACTGGAAAGCCGAGCAGGTGCTATCTGTGGTGGGTGAAAATCGTGGCTCTTTATACTTTTTTTGAACTTTCAGTAGCAGTAAAAGTAAAGAATTGTCTTCTTTTTTCTCCATTGATTTCCAATTCCAGGTCTTTACATAATACTTTTTACACATAAATATCTAGACTATGAGGTAATTGTAGCTTATTTGGTTGCAAGTATAAAATTTTATTTATTGCTATATTACATGCGGACATTTGGTGAATAAGAGAGGTACTAACTACTAATCAATACTAACCTTGCAGATTAATTTTAACTTAATGCTCTGATATATTAATTAGACCATCAGACTGTTTATTCATTAGTCAAGCATTGGAGATAATCTATCTCTTTAACTGGCTGAAAAGTAGTGAACATCTGACTACATATTTAAGTATGTAGAATAGCTATCCTTTATATTCCATAGTACAACAGTATTATTTGTTGTTTCATAATTGCATGTATTTATATACCATCCATCTCTCAAGACTGTGTTCCAGATATATCATTTAAGTATAATTTATTACAACATTCTTCTCTTATTATTTTTTCTATTTCTTTCTATAAGAAGATTGTATTATGATTTGTGTATATAGACTGACATGCAATCAATATGCTTTATTCTCAGCTATCAAAAGCTTTATTCTCTATTGTGGAGGACTCCTTACAGACGAAGTGATTCAAAGACTGCTTCCTCCTGTCCCATGTGCTGTTGATTTACTGACACAGTAAGTAATAATATTTTTATTTTCATCCTCAATCAACATAAAGTCACATTCAGTGAGAAAATTACAGCCATCCCATTGTGATAGTATAGTCTACATAATATGATAACTAAGATTTAAGATTTAATTTACTAAAGGAAACTATAAAACCATGATATTATTAAGATTGTAAGATTAATATTATGAAGAGAAGAATGAGTACAATATAGTATAATTTATATAATTTGGTTGTTAATGTATACAGGTAGTTCTTGACTTACGACCACAATTGAGCCCAAAATTTCTGTTGTTAAGAGAGACATTTGTTAAGTGAGTTTTGTCCCATTTTACAACCTTTCTTGCCATAGTTGTTAAGTGAATCACTGCAGTTGATAAGTTAGTAACCTGGTTGTTAAGTGAATCTGGCTTCCCCATTGATTTTGCTTGTCAGAAGGTCACAAAAAGTGATCACGTGATCTTGGGACACAGCAACGGTCATAAGTGTGAACCAGTTGCCAAGCATCTGAATTTTGATCACATGATCATGGGGATGCTTCAAAGTAACTCTGAAAAATGGTCATAAGTCACTTTTTTCAATGCTGTTATAACTGTGAACGGTCGCTAAGTGAACTGTTGTAAGTCGAGGACTACCTGTACTTAGTGCTGAAAAAAGAATCTTTCAACCAGTCCTCAAATTTCCACCCGTCACAGCATCCTCATGGTTATGGCATTGTGATTTTGGCATATATTTATGATGATCACAGTATCCCACAATCACTTGATTGCTATTTGTGACATTCACGGCTGGCTTCTGACAGGCAAAATTAGTGGGGAAGCCAGCAGAAAGTCACAAGTCATGATCAGGTGACATCGCGCTTAGTGACCTGCAGTGATTCACTTATGACTGCAATAAGAACTGACAAACTGACGTAAGTCTGGCATAATCACATGAGTTTTACTCTACGACTGCATTGTTTAATGATGGAGTTGCCAATCGCAGTTGTGACTGATAAGTGAGTGCTCTCTGTAATCACTTTAGTTTTAAAGACAGTGGTCATTTGCATGTGTGTTTATCAGGATGATGCAGTGAACTAGATTGAAAGGGGGAAAAGCGTAGTGAATAAAGAGGATGGCCTTGAAGGACTAAGGCAGCTATCAATAAATGAAACTTGATCCCAGGTCAAGAATGTAATTTGCGAAAATGCCTCCTGCAGCCCCCTGCCCTTCTCTGAAAATAAAAGAGACAGGAAAAGTAGCATGAGCAAGATTCTGTTGTTATAACTGTTCTAATAAAAGTATATTTAGATCTATATCTTAGTCCTTATAGGACTGATAACAGGTGATCTAGAGCAGGGGACTGCAACGTTGGCAACTTTACGACTTGTGGACTTTAACTCCCAGAATTCCTCAGCCAGCACATGCTGGCTGAGGAATTCTGGGAGTTGAAGTCCACAAGTCGTAAAGTTGCCAACGTTGCAGACTCCTGATCTAGAGTATGTATGGAGTGTACATTGTATCTGTTGGCACCACCTTAAATCATGTGTTTTCTTGGATCAGGTGCTAGCTGTGGCTGAGCAAGCAAAGGAAAGGCTATAATTTCTTTAAGGGAATTGTCTTCCTTGCTCTGAATCACCTTTTTCTCTTTCAGTTGAGATAGCTGTCCATATGTATGAAATCAATAGCAGATTTATTCATGTATTTATTATATAGGCCGCCCATTTTACATACACTGACTGTAAATTAATGACTCTAAATTAATTGAGCAGCTTTTGTTGTAACAGTAGATTTTTTTTTTAACCTTTAAAGGCTTCCTTCACTAAATAAAATGTATGGCAGTGCTTTAAAACTATCATCAGTGGCATATAGGAAAAGACTTTATGAACTGCTTGCTTTGTTGCCTCCCAAGAGTTATGAAGGTATGTATACTAATTCCCAAAATATTTCTTGTCTTCTTTTAGTAACAAAAGGAGAAGTAAAGCATTGTAACACAGAATGTAATTAATTTGTATGTAAGAAAAAAACCTTAACGATATTTGAAAAACCTGTACCAGATGAATTCCATGCATAATACTAGTAAAAAAAATAGAGACGGAGAAAGCATAATTTGAATAAAGGTTAAGCTTTTAAAAAGCAGTGTGTTGTATTCAAGAACGGATAAATGGTAGCCTTTATAAATTCAGGCATGATAGCAGAGCATGCAGTACATTATGTGCATTATGATTCAGAATCTAAATGATCATGTGAACTTCTTGCTCTATGGTTCTTCCTCTGCTTTTTGTTTTCAGTATTTTTACTTGTCACATAGTATTGCTGTAACACTGAATAACAGACATTAGACCACACAGCAGTTCAACTTTTTTAACCTTAAACTGTCCCACAAAGTCAATTTAAACTGCAGGATAAACAATTAAAAATATACAACTATTCTGTCTTACTATATTGACCAAGAGTTTTCTGTTTTTCATAGCTGATTTGTAGTTTTATCCTAGGGCATAATATATTATAAGGCATTGTAATGGAAGTAGTATATTACAAGCTAACATATTTCTTTTTTGTTTCTATTATACTCCCTTCACTAATAAATGCTACATGTTTAAAAACATGAGCTATATTTTCCTATTTTAATTTCAGACTACCCAGTCACTGAAAATGAAAAGAAATTCTAGCTGTAAAAACACTTTTCTTGATACTTGTAATCTTGAATCTGGTGCTTCACCAGAGTATCAGTCTTTCAATATCGGATTTATTTCAAAAGTTACTTGATGTTTGGTACTGCCAAATCTATTTTCTAATAAGTACCTAAAAAAGAAAATATCTCTTCATTAAGTTATATTTGTGTTCAAAAGAATTTTTGCTCTACTGCAATAATTTCTGGAGGAAATAAATTCTTCAGCTTCTCTTTCTAACAGTTGATTATGATATGCTACATTCTTGCTTAGACAAATTCCTTGTGTGTCCAATCACACTTGGCCAATAAAGAATTCTATTCTATTCTATATTCTATTCTTTCATTTTTTGGCATAGAATATTTCATGTGGGATCATTAAACCTATTCAGGTTTATGTCCCACAAATCCACACATTTATCAGAAATCACATTTCTTGTCCTTAAAATATTTTGGCAGTAGTGTATTTAGGTATCAGCTATGCATTAAAAAATGTTTTCTTTTACTTCTAAAATTACAGGAAGTTTCTCTGCTGTTCTTAAAGAACTAGTGCAAGACTTGACTCAACTTGATAATCAGGCAGCTGCCTCTGCTGCGTATCTTCCGCCCTTTTCCTACCACTGCGAACTTGCCTTATTTGATCCCTTCCTGCAGGAGACAGAACACAGATTTATTGAAGAGCAGGTATCATATTTTAGTGGCTATTTATGCACATAAAGGAGAAAGACCATGTCCTGAAATGACAGTTGCATTTCTTCTGTCTTTGCAGTTATTCTTAGTTAACAACACAGCCGGGGGAAGCTTGGAGTTTGACCCATTTGCAATCTATGAGAAGGCTGCGCATGGAGATTCAGTGCCTAAGCCTTTGTCTCCAACTTCATCCATTGTCAGTGCAGCAACCCGTCTCTTTGGAGTGATATTTTCACAAGCAACAGAGACCCAAAGGTAAAGAGAGTACAGATGAGACTTCAGTTTCAGATTAGTTCCTCGTGGGAAATACATTGTTTTTCAAAAACATGCATTTTATCTAAACATTCTTTTTTGCCTTATGAAGTAAACCATGATAGGAATTGTCTGTCTTAATTTATATACTATGTGTGTGTATGTATGTATGTATGTATGTATGTATGTATGTATGTATGTATGTATGTATGTATGCAGAGGTGGGATTCAGCCGGTTCGGACGGGCAAACCGGTAGTGGTGACCTGCGGGTGGGCCCGCCCGGGCGCAACCCCGTCTTATATCGCTGTGTTTTTTGATGCCGCACGCATGCGCAGACGGTATGCATGAGCGAATTGCCATGTTTTTTGACGCAGCGTGCGCACGCTCACATTTTCGATTCTGGGCGAACCGGTTGTTAAATTATGTGAAGCCCACCTCTGTATGTATGTACATATTACAGGGGGTTTCCCTCTGATAAGTATAGCAGTGGCAATAATTATGCTACTAAACAAGCTGATTGGACTGTCAGTACTGGAGTTGTATAAAACAATGTCATAGACCTGCACTTTTTATATGAGAAGAAATTCTAGCTGTAAATGAAATGTACGATAAATTGATTTTATCGTATTATATTTGCAAAGTTTAGAATATGAATCTGAAAAGTGCTGTATTGTGTTTATTGCATAGATCTTCTTAAGAACTCTGAATTCAGTTATTATTCTCATATGGTAGATGAGAGAGTGTTCGAAAAACTTCGTTTGTATTCCACATAAATATGATTTGAAATAAATTGTAGATGCAACTTTATCAACATGTGTGTGTGTGTTTTTTTAATTAGAAAGTTCTGACATATTTCCCGGGGTTTTCTTAGTTTCCTCAAGCCACAAATCCTTGAATTAGGGATATAAGAAAAACACTGAAATATACTGTATATGTGCCACAGTAGTGGTTTGGATGCTTTTGAGAGGCAGCTATAGCCTTGACAAAGAAATATAGACAAATATTAAGAGAGAATTTAGAGATTAACACTAAGAAATAAACATCTTATTATATTATATATAGACTTTACTATATTATATAGACTTTACAGTATATGAAACAGGAGTCTCTACAGTATATGAAATGGGAGAAAGTCTCATTATTCCATTTCCTCTTGACTTTGTATGTGTTTAAGGCTGCAAGTGCTGGAACAGTTATTGGCATCCATAAAACAAACCAAAGGATCACGGCAGCAGATAATACAGCAAAATATTATGTCAGCAATTTGCAGTGCCCTAAAGGTAAGAGTCTCCCTTCTGTTTATTATGAAAGTCAGTGATATCCATCATAATCATTTAAGGGGAATCTGAAAACAAGTTGGCTGTCTTGTTTTCTTGGAAATTACTACTGAATCTTCTTGTCTGTTTTATCTATTACTGAAAAAATGTAATTTAAAAGACAAATAGATGAATTCAACTGCTATTATATCTTTGTTGTGCTTCTAAAGTTGAGTCGGTTGAATGCCATCTATAGCTAGATGATACCTGTTTCATTTTGCAAAGTATTTACTTCCATACATAACACTAATGCTTGTTTGCTTTTCAAATAAAAGGTGAACCACCCTGTATGGCTTAGCATTATAGATGAATAAGCCTTGGTTTAATATAACATGCAAAAAAAAATATCAAGAGTCAATGCATTTTCTTCTTCCCTAAAAACTTCATTATAATTTTAAGGTCATCTGAGAGAAGTTCTAAGTGTTATTTCAACAGACTACTATATATTAAATAACTTGAACTTGCCTTGCTTTGATGTTAAACAAAGTCTTCATAATGTATTGCTTTATAGTAATAAAGTACTATTCCTTTTCATTAATGACACAAACCTATGAAAACCTTTTAACTATAAGAGGGAATCCATGTTCACAGATTCACTCTGGCTCTCTCATGCTCAACATTTTATGCTGAACAATAATTTAGTATAAATTTAGTATAGCATTCAAACCACTTGTCTCTCTTTAATAATTCTTGGCTTGCAGTTCTATTCTTGTTATTATATAATATACATTATTATTATTATATATTATATAATATTAGCAGAATTATGTGGGCCTTGGATCCTGAGGATAAAAAGGTGACTGTACATTTCAATAAATACAGTAATACTGATGTATTTGTTGAATTATAATGGAAAAATCTGACATAATAGAGGATATCACTTTGTTCTATGCTTTGGAAAGCCTAAAGAAGGCAACATTCATGTATCTGTAGATATTTTAGATTGAGAACATAATTTGGCATCTAGAATCAAGGGGAAATTATAACCTGCCTATAATTTTATCTTCCCAGAGATAACTGAAGAATTAATTTCCCTTTAGCCTTAAAATATTTGTCCACATATTTTTAGTTATTAGGGATCTGATTTAGTAGAGAAGAACAGCAGAATAATAATAAGTAGAGTTTATATTACGGTATCCCTCTAGAGTTCTGTACAAAACTGTACTAGTTTTAGATGTTCTTTTAAAATCTTCCCAAGATAGATTTTACTTTGAATCTATTATGTAACTTATACTGATTTCTTTAAAAGGTTATTATAGCTTTTTGTAATGCTTATGCTTTTAAACTTTATGTTGTGAGCTGCTCTAAGAGGATTTGTTCTTGGGCAGGATACAAATATAACAAGTATATTGATTTTCATTTCCTCTCCTATTTACATGTCTGTTGAAAGAAGGAAAATACTTACTGTTCAGTAATGTGGTGTTATTTATAAACTCTTCTTTATATCTAGCACTTGGCTAGCCATAAGGGAAATTTAGGTTATGAAGAAATCCAAAACTGCACCTTGAGCTTGATCCTAAGTGCCTTGGAAAGTAGCAGTCCACTTCTAAGATGTTCTGCTGCTGAAGCCCTAGCCAGACTCGCACAGGTGGTAGCTGATAATACCTTCACTGCTGGATTGGCACAAATTAGCTTCGACAAGTAAGCAATTTCTCATAATATGGTATTGTTGCATTGTTTCAAAAATAGGCATATATTTAGCCCCTTTGGACCTATGCATGCCTGCCATGAAGTTGACCAGATTTCAATTCTGACCAGATTTTGTTAATCTATAAGAAGGAAAGTATTTAAGGAGCGGAGGCACGAAAGCAAACACCTTGGCAACTTTGAGATGTGTAGACTTCAGCTCCCAGAATTCCCCAGCCAGCACCATTCTTTCATGCACCTTGTTCTATCCTGTTGCTTTCCTCTTCTGCCCCTCTATTCACTTCTGCCAGAAATGTTCCTTCCATATTTACACAAGGATTCTCTGTCAACTGAGAATCACTGCTTCTCTTCTTCATTAGCACTACCAAACATCTACAGATGTCAATTTAGTAAATATAAAGTTCTTCAGAATTCCTGTCAGAAAACTATACATCAATCATTTAGCAGTTGAATTTAAATTTGTCTGAAATTTTCTGAAATGAAAAATATATATCATGCAATAAAATCTACAAATTATAATTATAACTAGTGTAGTCTGTATTAGATATATATTATTTGCACATCACTTTTAAGAAATAAAACATTTCTTGTATATCTCTGAATAATATATTTTCCCCTTTGCTTTCCTGGCCATTATGTCTGCAATAATTCTGAACACATTTATGGGGGATTACTTTGAAGATACTTATAATGGGATTTGCTTTTGAGTAAACATGAATAAGAGTTCAGTATAATTTTACTCATATGTATTTCAGTTATTGAAATTTAATTAATAGCATATTCATGATGGGGGGGGTACATTTTTTTAAATTGGTAATTTGTGTAGAAACTATACAAAAATATTGAAGTATTATGGAGTTCAGTTCAGATATTGTCAGCCCTGTTAGGTAGACCAGATCAAGAAATTAACTCCACAAGATGGCTAAAACTACTTACATTGAGATTAACTATAATAACAAAATCTTGCAAATATAATTCTGTTGTTCGTGCCCTTCTTATGCTTCAGTAAATTAGGAAGGTTTCCATTTGAGCTGCGTACAAATGTTGTTTGTTGTGGGCTTGAACGTTTTTTTACTATTGACCTACTGATGGACCTTGCATATTTCCATCAAGTTTATCAGCCTCACTACAGATATCCTGGGTGTATAAACCAAGGCAGTGATAAGAACTCTAGCTGCCAAAATTCAATAGGCTACCCTCCAGTGGTGAAATCCAATTTTTTTTACTACCGGTTCTGTGGGCGTGGCTTGGTGGGCGTGGCAGGGGAAGGATACTGCAAAATCTCCATTCCCACCCCACTCCAGGGGAAGGATACTGCAAAATCTCCATTCCCACCCCACTCCAGGGGAAGGATACTGCAAAATCTCCATTCCCACTCCACTCCAGGGGAAGGATACTGCAAAATTCCCATTACCTCCCCACTCCTGGGGGAAGGATATTGCAAAATCTCCATTCCCACCCCACTCTGGGGCCAGCCAGAGGTGATATTTGCCGGTTCTCCGAACTACTCAAAATTTCCGCTACTGGTTCTCCAGAACCTGTCAGAACCTGCTGGATTTCACCCCTGCTACCCTCCTCTTGAGAACTTCAGAGTTATTACATTTGTGTGATTAATTGTTGTTATTGTTGTTGATGATGATGATATGATATGAATATGGTCCCATTGTTCTCCTGTTCTTCTCCCTTTCCTTCTTTAAGGCCTAAAAATTAAATAGTGATTCTGCAACATCCTTCTAAGGCTGGTGTTTTCAAGAATATGCTAGCGCTAAAGTTCTTAGCATCCTGTTAAGCTTTATAATTCTGACACACTTAGAGTGCAGTGGATGTGAGAAAAAGGCTGGTTAATAGGTTTTCTGTAGACTTTTATAATAAGACTTCATAATTAAAATTGTCATTTCATTTTAATCCAATTTTCTTACAATTCTTAGGCTAAAATCTGCAAGAGATGTGATATCAAGAACAGGACATTCTTTGGCTCTGGGCTCTCTTTATAAGTACACGGGAGGAATCAGTTCCATTCATCATCTTACTGCATGTGTTGGAATACTTTCTACTTTATCTCAGGATAACACTTCACCTGAAGTACAGGTATGTATTGCAGATGATGAAGATAATGATGATGATAAATGTCAAAGCGAAAAGAAGCCCTACACATATACACAACACTCACTCACACACACAAGCTCCATTAATTTCCTGTTTTATGGAATGAAAATTAACATTTTATGTTGTCTTATTAAAAAAATACATTGCAAAATATTATTTGGACTTTTAACATATTTTTGCTGTTCTTAGTAGAATTGATAGCAGAAAGACTAATCATGAGTGATAGTTAATCATCTGGCACCTGTTCAAAGTTTCTGGTGAACTATCCTTCCTTGGTTTTCCTTCTTTTTACTCGCCTCTTCCACAACAGGGAGAGAAGAAATACTACACGTGCTAGAAATTTGAATCTCAGATAATTAAGAATTAAACTAATTCCCTTAGTTTATAGTGATACAATTGCTACTGTGACAGACATATCCATTCTCTTGTCTCCCGCATCTATACTGCTGCCAATTTAGGCAGGTGTGAGTACACTGAAGGAAGATGATATATGCAGAACAGAGCCCCCAAAAGATAGCAATAGCACTTAGACTTATATACCGCTTCACAGTGCTTTACAGCCCTCTCTAAGCGGTTCACAGAGTCAGCATATTGCCCCCAACAATCTGGGTCCTCATTTTACCCACCTCAGAAGGATGGAAGGCTGAGTCAACCTCGAGCCTGGTGAGACTTGAACTGCCGAACTGCAGCTAGCAGTCAGCTGAAGTAGCCTACAGTGCTGCACTCTAACCACTGCGCCACCTCGGCTCTCGACAACCATGGTCTAGATTGCTTTATTCTGTATATGTATTTTACATGTTATATTGTACTGTGTTGTTGGCATAGTATTCCTCACCATTTCATTTAAATGCTTTTATTTTACACATAACTTTGGTTTTTATCATACTTAGCAAATTATTTCATATTTGTTTTCATGCCCATTACACACATTTTGTGTCTGTGCCTGTGTGTGACACTACTACATTTTTGGTATTTTACAGACGTGGGCACTGCATTCTCTGTCACTGATCATTGATTCTGCTGGTCCTTTATATCATGTGCATGTGGAACCTACCCTCTCTCTTGTTCTTATGTTGTTGTTGACTGTGCCTCCTGCTTATACTGAAGTCCATCAAAGCCTTGGTCGTTGTTTAAATGCACTTATAGCCACTTTGGGTCCTGAGTTGCAAGGTATGCATACATTTATGACAAATGATAGTTAGGAGCCAAGATAATAATCATTGAGTTAATTTGCTACCAAAATAAGCATGGAAAACCATGACAAAAGCTTTAGAGTATTTGTATTTTTACAAAGTCATGCACAATCTTATTTGTCTTCCACTTGAGTTGTGATTTACACACACTTTTATCTGAGATCTTCAAATAAAGAAATGCTCTTTTTCCCCTCTTCATAGAGAAATTTCTAGTAGCCAATACTTATTGACAAATTATTATAAGAGAGGAGAATAAAAATGATATTTCTCAGGTTAGACAGAGAAGGACTCTGATCAAAGTAATTGTCCTTGTGTTCAAAGCAAAGGTATCTTCTGAGCATGTATTCATGCACACCAGGGGTGAGTTCTGGCTTACCTCGCTGCCGGTTTGCTTCCTCACGTGCCGCGTGGGTGCGTGCGTGCTTTGCACGCATGCACAGTGCTAAAAAACCAGCTTCTGCGCATGCGCAGAAGCAAAAAACCGCTTCTTTGCATGCGCAGAAGCAAAAAACAAGATGGCGGCACCTACGGCGCCGTTGAGAGAGCCGGTTCAGGGGCGTGTCCAGCCAGCCATCGCTGCCAGTTCGGCGAGCGGGGGGAAATTCCAGCTACCGGTTCTAAAGAACCGGTCTGAACCGGCAGGAACCCACCTCTGATGCACACATATACATAAAGACTAGATTACTATATTATTTTGTGTAATTATAACTAAATTGTCTACAAGAAACACTAGAATTCTCTCACTGCTCATAAAATATTTTTCTACATGTAGAGTCCTTGTTGCTCTCTGATCTTGGTTGTTTACCTGCAGACATTCATTATCCATCTAGGCAGGGGTGAAATTCAAAAATTTTCCCTACCGGTTCTGTGGGCATGGCTTGGTAGGCGTGGCAGGGGAAGGATACTGCAAAATCCCCATTCCCTCCCCACTCTGGGGCCAGCCAGAGGTGGTATTTGCCGGTTCTCCGAACTACTCAAAATTTCCGCTACCGGTTCTCCAGAACCTGCTGAATTTCACCCCTGCATCTAGGTAACATCATCAGTTTTAGTCAATGTGGTGTTTACTCCTTGTTTAAATACAATAGCTTTTGCCCAGCCATGTTGGTGAGGATATGGGTTTTCTCCTTGGTAGTTCCTTGATTAGGGTATTGTTTTTTGCTTGTTTGTCTGATGTTAACCCCTGCTTATCTGGGTGTTGAATGCTGGAGAGCATGTTTGCTTGTTTGTCTGATGTTAACCCCTGCTTATCTGGGTGTTGAATGCTGGAGAGCATGTGTTCTGGTCTTTTTGTTTCCTTCTTAGCTTTTTTATTCTCTCTTTTGAGTACTGTGTAAATGTGGTTTATCTTTATGTGCCTAATGATGGCTGATTGGTCTGAGTGCCAAGTTTCCAGGAATTCCCTAGCATTTTTGGACCTAGAATGCTCTCAGTTTCCCAATTGAAACTATGATTCATTCTGCCAACGTGCTGTGAAATTAAGGAGTGATTAAGGAGTCACATGTTTTGACTGCTAATTGATATTTAAGAGCTGGTTTATTTAAGAGCTATTCAGTAGCACTTATGATATTACCTAGTTGGGTAATGAAGTGTCTAAAAGCAAACAACCAAGTTCGGGGAGCACTAGGGAGCCCACAGTTCAATCCTTAACTACATATATTCTCTTCTTTTGATATCCTTCTATATAATAGAGGTGCTGTGGAAATAAATGTATATTTTTTAGTAAAGCATGACCTAAGTAGATTTTAAAATCAGATGTTAATAATTTGAGGAACGTGTTTATTGTAGTTTGGTTTTTATTTGTTTTGAAATGTTATTTGACTAATGAAGAAAGTGATAAAAGGAGCAACGTATTTTTCCCCTTATTTGCCTTATGTGTAGGCAGCAGTCCTGCAGTCTCAGCCTTAAGGGCATCCTGTCTCCTTGGCTGCGCAGTGATGCAGGATAATCCTGACTGCCTCGTCCAGGCTCAAGCTATCTCTTGCCTTCAGCAGCTTCACATGTTTGCTCCTCATCATGTAAACCTGTCTAGTCTTGTCAAGTGCCTTTGTGTAAGTATATAATCACACAACTCTATGACTATGTAGTTATATAGGTATGTTACAAATCTTTTTTTCAGTGTTATTTGCAACTTTAGAATCAGAATGTTCAAATTAGTGTTTCAAAGAAAAGCAGTTTGTGTACCAAATTCAGCAGAATATTTTGAAATAATACAATCCATTGCTTTCAGAAATGTGAATATAAACTTTATATTAGCCAAGTGTTATGATTGATTTTAGTACAATAGAAAATGACCCTCTACTTTACAGATGTCTATAGTGTGGTGTGTGTGTGTGTGCTCATGTGCGTGTGCATGTAAAACATATATGAGTCTTGTTTTCTAGTTTAATGAACCAAATTAGTTCAGCGCATTGAGGAGGAAAGTAGGGGGAGTGTGAAAAGTATTTTGAGAGAGAAGGAAGGAATATAATTCTTACGATATTCCATATGAAAATGACTGTTTCCTGTTTGCCTAAGGACAAGGGTAGGCTTATAATAGGTCAGCTAGTTTTGGTAGGAGTAGAACAAATGGAAGAAAATGCACCTAGCAGGATTATTATCCTCTGCTGGTTAAAAAGCGGGAAGTTAGTTACTTGACTGATCTGCTAACTGACTAGGAACATTAGTTTCTATGTTGTTTCCTTTTCCTCCTCTCTCTCTCTCTCTCACACACACACACACACAAACACACACACACATAACTCCAGAAGTTGTGAATGCTCCAACACTGGAAGTTTTTAAGAAGATGTTGGATAACCATTTGTCTGAAGTGGTGTAGGGTTTCCTGCCTAAGCAGGGGGTTGGACTAGAAGACCTCCAAGGTCCCTTCCAACTCTGTTATTCTATTCTATTCTATTCTATAAACACACTGCACACATACACAAACACAATCATACACATACGCGTAAGTGCAGTGGGAAGAAGAGAAAGCCACTTTTCAGTGCCTCATTACGAACTCTTTTAAGCAGTTCCTCTCCACCAAGCAGTTTATGAATTTTCACTTAAGCACACCTCTTAAAGTTGGTGAAATGCTTTTTTTCAGTTCCACTTCTTGAATTAATTTACCAATTGGTGAAGGACATTTTGTATCAGCCTCATGAGTAGAGAGAGAGAGAGAGAGAGAGAGAGAGAGAGAGAGAGAGAGAAATAAGATTCAGAAAAGCATTTCACCAACTTTTTCACTGAAGTTCAGATATCTCTAAGAAAATATATTTTCTAAATAGAAATTGCCAGACATGGAATATTTTTATGTTTTAATTTATTATTTATTTGTATCTTGCCTCCATTGTTTTTTAAAAATAACTCCAAGGGGTGAACATATCCAACACACCTTTCTCCTTCTATTTTCCCCATAACAACAACCCTGTGAGGTGGGTTGGGCTGAAAGACAGTGACTAGCCTAGAGTCACCCAGCTGGCTTTCATGGCTAAGGCAAGGCTTGAAGTCTCTTGCTTTAAAGGTCTGATGCCTTTAACCAATAGACCAAACCGGCTTAATACCTGTTAAATTCAGACTTCTGATTATGACAAAAATTAATTCCATGAAATTGAGTAATTATAATTCAGCAAATTCATACAACAGCCTTCCTGTGAAGTTTTGGGGAGAGATGGCAGGGGTTAGGTATGGTGAAATAATAAATTATTAACAGATTTAAGTCTGGGAGACAAAACATTCACTCACTCATTTCTTTAAAAGGGTGTTTTGATATCTGGTATACATTTGTTTTTTGTATAAAAAGTTGGCCTGTATGGATAGCAGAAGGAAAATGTTATCAAGTGTTGATATATCTGTATAATCCTATGGGGGAATACAAGGGAGTGGATGATCTTCAAAGAGATTTGAAAATAATACAGGTAGCCCTTGGCTTACGACCACAATTGAGACCAGAAATTGAAAATTTCTGTTGCTAAGCAGGACAGCTATTAAGTGAGTTTTGCCCCATTTTATGATCTTTCTTCCACTGTTGTTAAGTGAATCACTGCAGTTAGTAACTGCAGTTAGTAACACAGTTGTTAAGTGAATCTGGTTTTCCCATTGACTTTGCTTGTCAAAAGGTTGCAAAAAGGGATCACATTACCCAGGGACACTGCAACCGTCATAACTACGAGTCATTTGCCAAGTGTATGAATTTTGATCATGTGACTATGGGATGCTGCAAGAGTCGTAAGTGTGAAAAATGCTCATAAATCACTTTTTTCATTGCTGTTGTAACTTTGAACGGTCACTAAACGAATGGTCGTAAGTCGAGGACTACCTGTATTGCCTATGCTAGCATGGAGCCCAATAGTGAATACTTTTGCCATCTCTGCCATTTAAAACATTGATATTCTGAAATTAGTGCTTCTTGAGCTATGAACTAATTCTGAAGTTAAATAATATTAAAGAGGGGAAAAAATTCTATTAGTGATTTTAAAATAAGCCTTTGGAAAGGTAATCATCATACTTTTCTACTAAACTTCATGATGATGAGGCTATTTGTTTAGCTCTGGTTTTGATTGTGAAAAGGTATAACAGTTAATATTAAATACTTTGAATGTATTACAGAACGTTACAGATATAAATTACAGTATATTATTTCCACCTGGCTCTAAATCTGCCACTGCTGATGCGAAATTGGCCCTTTTAAATCTGAGGCCAATGAATTTTCATCATAGGGTGATTTACATTTTTAATATTAAACAAAAATTACATATAGCTAGTTTCCAGTACGGTTTCAGATTAGTACTTAATATTTGGCTTTGAACAACTATTATAGCATTCTTAATTTTAAATAAAATATTAAGTAATAAAGCAATAATAAGCAAATATTTTATTACTGCATTATTGTAATAAAGTGATGCAGTGAATTTATTTTGTATTGTCGAAGTAAGGATCACTGGATTCTAATATCTAGCTTTTATCATGACTGGATTATCATTTGTTTTTGTGCAGGAGATCTTGTTGGAAAATTCTGTGTTGGTAGGTCTTTGTGCATTGTTAAAACATCAGCAATTTTCTGTGTGTGTATATATTTTAATTTCTTCCTTTATTTCTATAGTTAACCATTAATGAAAAATAAAATATTTTTAGCATGTTGAGTGATGTGTTGTTTGACCTGAACTAAATTCTCTCTTAACATCTTTTTACTGTAACTGGCATTCAAACTTTGTGTGTAATTTATTTTTGCATTATTTTAACATAGCATATTAAGTGCAAAAGGAGTGAGTTTCAATTGTCTGTGTGTATAATTTGTCTGTATTGCTTGCTTTTTCTGTGTTATTTTTTTGCTTTTTTTCCTTATCTTTTTAAAATATGGAGAATGAAATAAATTGGAAATGTGCATTTTGCATTGTCTTGCAGTTGAGCTTTATTTGTTCTGGCTTTTTCATGTAAAAGCAGCAGAATCTTTTTAAAATGCATGCCTAAATCTCAACACAGTGAAACATCAGCTTGAATATATGTATAAAATATTTATCTGTGTATTTAAATTGTTAATGTAGAGCTTATTGGTATATTTCAGTTTTTTAGAAATGTTTGTACCTATTAACTTCTTTACATTAGAGTGCATGTAACAGAATATGGAAAATTAAATCACAATTCATTTGGTTATCAAATTTTGATTCTGCCGTACCTCCTCTTAGGGTCTGCTCTTAACTTCTTTTGCCTCTCTTTCACGCTAATGATTTTTCAATAACCAACACTGGTTATTGCCTGTTGTCCAACCTTTGCATGAGAAAACTCACCTTAAAGTTATTCACTTTTGACTCTTGCATATCAAAAAGAAAACTAATAGCAATAGTATCCTATTCATTAGTTATTTCCTCCATTATCATTTTCAGCACCCAGATTCAATCCTGAAAAGTAGTCATTTAATATTGTTTAGATAGAAAATGGAGTTCCACAAGAGTGTTCCTGAGGATTTATTACATAATTGTCATAAGGTCCCACCCAGGTAGGGCAGACAAGAGGGCAGTTCTCAGTAGCGGTCCTTGTTATAGAATACACTAACTCTCCCCCCCCAAGGTACACCTGGCCCCTTCTTTTCTGGCATTTCAAAAATGGTTGGAAACTGTGGTATTACATCAGAGCTCTGGACCGTTATGAGGATTTGTGGGGGAATCCTCTAATGTTATATTATGATCTGGTACGCCACTTAAAGCATTTTAAATTCGAGTGATATATAAATGCTATTGAAGAAATAAAGAAAATAAGAATAGCATTAGCACATTTAAATTAATTAAATAAATAAATAATTCATTTTGATAAATTATTTGATAAATTAATAAATGTTGAAAGTAATGTTAACACAGCAACATTAGGCAACCTATTCTAAAAGCAGTGTTTTTGTTGTCCTGCGATGTATTTTGATACATACTGTATCCTTTGTTAGGTTTTTTTTTCTTTTTGACACCAATTATAAATGTAGTAATTTTCATGAACTGCATATTAAAGTAAAACTTGTTTAACAGGGTGTCTATTAAATTTGAACATTCATTAGCTCAAAAGTTTACCATATGAGGGCAAAACACACACACTCATACATGAAAAAAGCCAACTTCAATTAATGTTACTTATTTAAGCATTTAGTAGTAACATGAGAAAACTAACTACATCGTGCTTAGCTTTATTTTTAGCACATGAGAAATGTATTGGAAGAAAGGAACCTTTAAATTTTAATTTATTCTTAGAGGCATGTTGCATGGAGCCGAGGTGGCGCAGTGGTTAGAGTGCAGCACTGCAGGCTACTTCAGCTGACTGCTAGCTGCAGTTCGGCAGTTCAAATCTCACCGGCTCAAGGTTGACTCAGCCTTCCATCCTTCTGAGGTGGGTAAAATGAGGACCCAGATCATTTAGGACAATATGCTGACTCTGTGAACCGCTTAGAGAGGGCTGTAAAGCACTGTGAAGCAGTATATAAGTCTAAGTGCTATTGCTATTGCTTCTCTGTGATTATCTCCTAATGAGTGTGTAAATTGGGGTAATGAGATGGAACTTCAAGTTCAGAGGAGGAATCAGTAAAAGGTAGCATCAAAACAAGCCCTAAAACCAATACAGTAACCTGGTTTAATGGTTCTGTCTCCCCAGCTACAAAACTCTTCCTTTTTGCCAGCCATAGCTTCTGCTGCTATCTTGCTCTTTATCATCATTTAGATTCTATAATTGCCTTCAGTCACCTCCTGACCACTGCAAGACATCGTTCTCTGCTGCTTGTTTTTCATTAGTTTTCTGTATTTGGTAATCACTAATTTCAGATTCAGAGTCTTCAGTTCTGCATCCATACAGTAAAGCAGGGTTTCCCCCTCCCCCCCCCAACTGTTTGCAAATGTAATGTTGACTTTTTTTTCCCCAAGCTGTAGTTGAAGGTTGATGACTTTAAATATTAGTTTTTAAGATTTGGGTTGGGTACGTAGCCTTCATGTGTCTTTATCACTTTCATGCTCTTAACACCACCTTTTCCAAAAATCTTTTCCTATTCATTACTCTGGAATGATTAATGTATTTGAAAGCAAAAATATGCAATTTTATTTTTCAACCATTGTGCATATTTTTAATGCATAAGTAGGAACGTTATCAAGAGTGAGGAGAATCTTCATGCTTTCAGTGATACTTTCAATATCTCATTTTAATATCTTCGGATGCATAATGACTGAAGAACCAGTGTTGGGAAATGGTGATATAATTATGACTTTTTAAATTTATGTTAAATGATTGACCGTTGATGCCCAACATCTTCCAACACTCTTGGACAACACAGCTGTTCATCTACAACTGGTAGTTGTAAATTCACCCCACCTTTCATACATATACAGGTAGTCCTCAATTACAGCCATTTATGTAGTGACTGTTCAAAGTTTCAACAGCACTGAAAAAAATGACTTATGACCGTTTTTCACATTTAACAACCACTGCAGCATTGGTCATGTGATAAAAATTCAAACACTTGGCAACTGGTTCATATTTTTGACAGCTGCAGAGTCCCGGAGTCATGTGATCACCTTTTGCAATCTTCTGACAAGCAAAATCAATGGGGAAGCCAGATTCACTTAACAACTGTGGCAAGAAAGGTCATCAAATGGGGCAAAACTCACTTAACAAGTGTCTTGCTTAACAACAGAAATGTTGGGCTCAATTGTGGTCATAAGCCAAGGACTGCTGTATAAGCAGATGCCCCAAGCAGACAGCATCTAAAAGAACTGCAAAAGAGAATCAGAAGAGTTCTAGAGCTGGAATCCACAAAGGCCATCTCGGTTTGTCATTGCTGTAGTGATATTGCCAAGCTCAGGTTGCTCCTTAAATATCAGCACCCTCAAGTCTTTACAGAGTATTGCTGGCTGTTAATAGATCTGGCTTCCTCCAGCATGGAAAGGCCTTCCCTTCCTTTTCCAAGACAACATGACAACATTTCCAGAACAGTGGTTTGTCCAATCAACTCTTTTCTGCCAGAAGCCCACAGTTCACAGCAAGGTTTTGGAAAGATTTAATGTAGTATTAGATGTAAAATCCCACCTGCCTGTCATCCATAGCTGGATGGGGGAAAGCCACTTTACATTAATACTATTGTTATCTAAACCACCAGCAAGTAAATTTCCTGATCTTTTTATTGGCTGAGTTTACATGGAGTAATTCAGTTCAGACCTTGAATCAGCTGTTGCCATTTCAGGCTATCTATAGCTATTTGTACCTATTAAAAATTACTTCTCAACACAAGGCTTTGCTTGCATGTTCTTAGTAAACTAAGCTGATCAACTCTGTAAGGACCAACTACATTATGCTAATGCCTCTTACAAGTGTCTGTCTTCTGCTGAAACTCACATCTGGCTTTCATCCAGTTTTCTTCTTGGTACATTATGATCTAAGACCGGCTGCTGTGGTTTCTTCTCAATCAATCCTGTGGACTTTCTGCCATAGTTTCTAGGCACAATTAAACTGTTTTCCAGAATCCCCTATGTCTACCTCACCCCACCCGGCCTTGTATCTTGGGGGCTTTTGCCCTGCATGCCTCTCTCTGGGAGGAAGGTAGAATGTATTTTGGACTCTCAGCATAGGAGGGACAGCCTGAAATCTTTTACTTCATTAGAAGATCCATCCAAACATGTCACACTCTTTGAAGGCATAAAATAATACCCATGGGTTATATCTCTTCCGACTGTCCCATTGGTAATGTCTTCATACGTCCAAGTTGCCACCTTTCCAGCAGTTCTCAGGAGGAAAGAGACACTTTTTAGGAGAGAGGAGGAGACAATTGTGCCATTTGTAAGAGAAACAAAAGATTCCCAAGGATGAGAAAAAGTGTTCTGGAATGGGAAGGTTCCTGATTTAAAAAAAAAACCATGGAAATGCCCTATTTTCTGATCATCTTTGTCAAAAGGAGGTTGATGAGTGGAAGAGGTGCTTGAAAACAATATTTCTTGTCAGCTCAAGCTAATAAAGAAATGGAGGTGAAAGGAAGGGCAGAATACTTTCTTGTTCTCTTCTGACAAGGAGAGATTTGGAGAGGGAGTATGATACAATAGAGGGGGAGATGTTGTAAGTTGTGATACTGGTGAGGCAGGAACAAGTGGACCCCAAGGTAGAAAGACCCATCAGACCCGTAAACTTTATATCACCTGCCTCCCGCTATGTAAGGGCTGAAACGAATATGGTAGAGCCAATGATGCTAAGTCCATTCAGCCCAATGCCTGGAGTTTAAAATCTGGAATATAGATATATAAATACTTTTGAGTTACTTCTTTAAGACATTGTACTTCTATGCATTGAAGGTGACTTACAACCACAATTGAGCCCCAAATTTTCATTGCTAAGCAAGGCAGTCGTCAAATGAGTTCTGCCCCATTTTACAACCTTTTTTTTTCACAATTGTTAAACGAATCACTGCAGTTGTTCAGTGAATCATGTAGTTGTTAAGCAAATCTGGCTTTCCCCGTTGATTTTCGCTTTCCTGAGGTCATTTGGTTGTACAAATGTGGACAGGACAGCACAACTGTCATAAATACATGCCAGTTGCCGTAAATGCTTGAATTTTGATCACATGACCATGGAGATGCTGTAACAGTCATAAGTGTGAAAAGCAGTCATGAGTTATTTTTCTCAGTGCCATTGTAACAGTAGGGCAAACTGTCACTAAATGAATGGTTGTAAGTCGAGAAATACCTATAGCAGGGAATCTTCTGTCAAGTTTAACCAAAATTTAATTAAGAGTTAGAAATCCGAAGAGTTACTATTGAGTGTGCCTCTGAATGCCAATAATAAGGATACCATCTGGTTTATTAAATTTGTTTCTTGTGTATACTTTTCAGGTGAATCTCTCTAGTTCGTATCTATTATTGAGACGTGCAGTTCTAGCTTGTTTGCATCAGCTTGTGCAGAGAGAGGCAGTTGAAGTATCTGAACATGCAGTGGCCCTTGCTAAAGATGGTAGAGAAGACTTTACTCCAGGTAATACTGAGCTCTTTATCTTTAGGATACTTTTTTTTTCCAGATAGGCCATTGCAGTATTTGTATTTATCACTTTGTATACTGAGGAACACTTCAGACTTGTCTAAGCAAACAGCCTATAGCACTGTTTCTTAATCTCAGCAACTTTAAGTTTTATGGACTTCATGCTGGCTGAGCAATTCTCGGAATTTAAGTCCACATATTTTAAAGTTATTGAAGTTGAAAAACACTGACATATAGAATGGAATCCATTTGTCACACAAGCTGAAATCCACTTGGCAACAATCTTTCTTATTTTCCTTCTCATTTCCACGTTTCACTTTCCTACCAGGTTTTCCTTGGAAAATCACTCAACCGCTAGAATAGGTTTTGCGGGCTTTTGAGGTCCTGCAAAGGAAAAAAAAAAGAATTGTCTGTACCATTGATATAAAAGGTTTTACCAATAGAGGAGAATATGACAAACCTATATAACATATAACAAACCTTTAGCACTGCAGAAATGGGTGATATGATTTCTGCCTGGCATCAGAAATCCTCTATTAATATAAAACAATTATATTTCAAGAAGAAATATGTGACTTACTCATTTTCCCCTAAACCCTAGTTCCATCATAGATACTACCGATATTCTGGGACATATTTCTTATTTACTAGTTTGAAATATACGGGCTATGTTATATATGAGGAAGTCAAACCTTTAATTTTTATCTATATTTTCAAAAAAAATTTAGAAACAAGGTATTACCAATTTGTAAATTTTGCCCATTTAAATTACGGTGTAACAAATGCATAATTTGTGTTTGACTGGAATCTTTCAGTCTGCATGTTTTCCTTCAGAGTATTGACTGATTATGCGATATCATCAATGTCAACTTTTAGCAGCCACATAGATAGACCTTCTCCCTGATGATCTGTCTCCAGTCTGGCCCTTCAGATTTTCTAAAGGTGCACCCATCATCACTGTAAACAAGTCCATCACCCCTTGCTGATGGTCATCCTTTTCTCCTTCAGCCCAGTATGATGAACTTCTCAAGGGAGCTGTGTCTTCACAATAGATAACCATTTGTCTGAAGTGGTGTAGGGTATCCTGCCTAAGCAGGGGGTTCGACTAGAAGACCTCCAAGGTCCCTTCCAACTCTGTTATTCTATTCTATTCTATTCTATTCTATTCTATTCTATTCTATTCTATTCTATTCTATTCTATTCTATTCTATTCTATCAAAATATGATAATTTGAGTTTGGTTATCTGCAAAGTGTGCTTGTATGAGTGTGCGCAGGAGATATGTGAGTAAGAGAATGAATGAGTATTTAAAAGAATGTAAGAGTAATCCCCATATTATATCATCAAACAAAGGAATGACTTGCAGGAATATATTTCTCACTTCAAGTTGCAACCTGGTCTGAAACTCTCATGATTTGTTGTTGTTGTTGTTGTTGTTGTTGTTGTTGTTGTTGTTGTTGTTGTTGTTGTTGTTGTTATTATTATTATTATTATTATTATTATTATTATTATTATTATTATTATTATTATTATTATTATTATTTATTATATTTCTATGCCACCCAACTCCCAAGGGACTCTGGGCGGCTAGTTGTTGAAGCAGCAACTTTATCCATGACTAAATTTCTGCTACAAAATAAATCAAAATAGTGGAGTAACTATAGGAATGGGGAGTTACTGGAAATAAACCACAGTAGCAATAACAAGGATTTATGCAACAGTGCTTCATTTGGAATATGTCAGCAGTATTAGTGCTGATTTGTGGCTTGATGTTTGGGTAAACAGATCAGCATAATCCTAGGATTATTTTTCTGAATATGTGCTTTATGTCTGTTGTGATTATCTTTGTATAGATCTCATCTAGATGCTGAAAGAAAGATAATGTTTAGAGCTGGCACTAATCAAGAAAACACAACCAAATAGCCTCATACAATTTTTAAATATGTCAATTTAAGATATTGTAGTATTTCTAAACATAGCTGAGCTTTTTTGATGGTACAAAGCCACATTTTTAACAGTACTAGGAAAAATTGGAGTAATATATATTAGCCACGTAAGTAGGTAAGGTTCTGCAGTTCTTGAGCTGCTTTTTCCAACTGGACTTTCTTGGTTTTTTTCCTTTGAAAGGAAAGTTTCTTCAGTTTATCCCAAAGGTGCTTTTTCAAGAGGCAACTGGACTTTCTGTTATTTTTTTCTTTGAAAACGTTTCGCTTCTCATCCAAGAAGCTTCTTGATGAGAAGCGAAACGTCTTCAAAGAAAAAGCCAGAAAGTCCAGTTGCCTCTTGAAAAGCACCTTTGGGGGACAACCATGACCTGGATGACTGAAAATCTATGTAGACTTTCTTCAGTTTAAAACTGAAGAAACTTCTTGGATGAGAAGCAATATGTTTTCAAAGGGAGAAAAAAAAACAAGAAAGCCCTGTGCCTTTTGGAAAAAGCACCTTTGGGACAACCCTGATTTACAGTAGATGACTGAGAACCTCCATAGACATTCAATCAGGAGCTATCTTCTAAAACAGTATCAAATTTATTTCATTTCAGTATGTAATTTTGAAAGCTTTTAGTTCCAATAATTCATGATTTGAATTGAAATGTGCTGACCATGTTCAATTTTTTTTATCTAAAAAATGCAGGTGTTAATATAGGTGAAATCGGCCTTGAAGGAGCTTTGCTGAGCTTGTTGGACAAAGAATTGGACCCAAAACTGTGCCAAGATATCAGAGAAATCCTGACCCATATGCTTATATCAATGGCTGTTGGAAAACTCTCTTTTTGGCTGAAACTCTGCAAAGATGTTCTGGCTGCTTCTGCTGGTATGCTAATATCTTCTGCCTAGATAGGCATCACAGTATTTTCATCAGGGAAGAGAATAATACAACCATAGAAACATAGAGTTAGCAGAGATCTCAGGAGTCACCTATTCCAATATCCTCCTTAGTGGAGGCTTTCAGACGTCTCTCAACTTATTCTGGATGTAATAAACGATATGATTCATAAAGTCACCTAATGTGGAGGATTATGGAAAGGAAGAAAGAAGCCCTAAATTTTTGGCCACTAGACACTTGAAATAATGTCTGCCTTTTGCAGCCTGTATGGATGCCAAGATCATTATCAACCCCCCACCCCACCCCTTTACATGTTCCTGGTCTTATCACGAAGACAGTGGAATGGTTCTTTTTGGTATTGGTATCTAAATATTGTTGATTTTTTTATCTTAAGGCTTCCTAGTACTTTTTAGCATCAGAAGAAACAGTTACATTGTAGGGAAGCATAGCAACTTAAATATCTTTTCCTTTCCCATTCATTTGCCTCTCCATTTCCTGCTTCCTTCCACATCTGGTTGGTTATTCACCCTGACCTTTTCATGGTTATGACTTCATCGTCACCTTGTTATTTTAACCATCTTAGCGAGCTCCGTAAATCGTTTGCTTTCCACTTTGTGTCTTAATGCAGATTTTACAGCTTCAGTGGATACAAGCCAAGAAGAAGAGGGTACTCAAGTAGATGATGAATTGGCTTTAACTTTGGCAAAGAAGGATAAATCGCACCCATTCCCACATCCCCGATGGTCTACTAGAGTTTTTGCTGCAGAATGTGTTTGTAAAATTATCATCCAGTGTGAGAATGCGGGCAGTGCTCATTTTGACATAGCTCTAGCACAGGAAATGAAACAAAGGGACTCAAGAGGTATGTGCTGATGTTGACTTAAATATCAACTGGAAAATGTCATGGAATTCAAAGCACAGATAAATTTAATTTTGATGAATAACCACTTTCATTATCACTTTTATCACAATTGACAAGAAGTCTGTGTGCTTTTAGACATAAATTACTACTATTTGGCTCAGTGAAACAATTCTGGTAAATGTTAACTGTTGTACCACTTCTAAAGACAAAAGACGGACTGCCCACTTATTTTATTAAAGGTTATAATCTTTACATTTCATGATACACTGTTTATTATTTGTATGTGTCTCTATCTTTGAACATATATGACAGCTCTGAGCATTAGACAAATGTGAACTATATTCCCCAGAATTTTATTCCACAATAAACTGTTCATCTATACTATGCTGAATATAATCTTAACATACAAGTCACAGATGTATATTCTCTACACAAAGGTTTGACAATCTACAGTTATAATTTTTTATTTACTGGCACAACCAATTCTAACTTTCAGTATAGATGGGTAAGAAAATACCTTACATTGCTGGTAAGCCTTTTATACCAATATACAACTATATACTTTCAGAAAATACAAAAATGGAAAATCATCCACTGCTGTGTTGTTTTCTAAGTGCTACTATTCAAAACATACCATTATTAGGATTGCTAGTCCCTGATCTTCCCACTTAAATATTATCAATTTCCTTTTAGTTTTTAAATATGATTCTATCTATTTTTATCATGTCTCCCCTTTCCCCACTTTGCTCTGAGCACAAAAATCCCAGACTTTCCTTCTAGGAATCTGATTAAGACTCCTAATTATTTTGGTTGGCCTGTTTTTGCATTTTCCCCCCAGCTCCACACTAGCTCTTTGTGTTTATCAGAACAATGTGCAGTATACCGAGGAGAATTGCATTATACATTTTTGTTGGAGTGTTATTATACTATATGTTGCATTTTTATTTCCTTTGAAAATGATTCAAAGCATGTCTCTTCTAGCCTGACCAACACTGCTTCTTCCTGCGTTGACCATTGAATTATGTCTTCAAAATCCCTTTTATGATCAATCCCTTTTTAGCTCAGGGCCCATTAATATGTAAAGTTTGAATTTTTATGTCAATGTACATCACCATACCTATATTTACAGAAATTGCATATACTTTTTTGAAGCAAATTCACCCAGTTATATAGGCATACTTTGTAACACTTTGGAATCCTATTTTCATTTGCATTATAATACCCTGAACACATTAGTATGATCAATATACTTCATTATTATCCATATCTCCAGTGTATAAATTAAAAAAATAATGATCCTACACCAATCTCAAGAAACTTCACCTTGAATATCTCTTCATTTTGAAAATTCTCCATTTAGTCCTAATCTTCTTTTCTTATTATAGGAAAGGAATAGGTAATGGGCATAAATATTTTAAAGTACCAGAGTTTAAGTTCATGTTATCAAAACAGCATTTCCTTTTTATCACATACAGATGATTTCTTGGTATTATATTTAGCTGACTTAATTCGTATGGCTTTCATGGCTGCCACTGATCACAGCAACCAACTTCGTCTTTCCGGACTTCAGATGTTGTTAATTCTTATTCGGAAATTTGCTGCTGTAGTAGAGCCAGAATTCCCAGGTCATGTAATACTGGAGCAATACCAAGCCAATGTAAGTAAATCTTGAGAGGAGTTTGCCAAAAAAAGAAAGACCAAGTTACATATTATAGCTTTTTAGTATTTAAGATAACAGAAAATAACATTTCTAGTGTTTTAGAATTGGCTGTTTGATTATGTGCCATAAAATGCATGACTTTAATAAATCTAAATGTGTTTTCTTTGGATATATGCTGGTAATACTATAACACAACAAATGGATGGATATTTAATCACTGTTATTATTCAACAGTCTCATATAACTACTTTAAGGTTAGCTTCCTTAAAGAACAGTTATTCAGATGTTAGACTGTATATCATTTTATCAATTTTTTTTTTAGGTTGGTGCTGCTCTTAGACCAGCCTTTACCCCAGAAACACCACCTGATGTAACAGCAAAAGCATGTCAGGCAAGTTGCTTTTTTTCTCCTCACAGCTTCTCCTCACCCTCACTCTCCTCCTGACCCCCCCTCCTCCTCCTCCTCCTCCTCCTCCTCCTCCTGTCTTTAAAATGTAAGTGTAAAGTCTTGGCCAATCGCAGATAAAACATGATAATGGCAATGATGAAATATTTGTCCATTAAGAACTAGGATCATCACATCAGAGAGAGAAGATTGTTTAGGCCACATATTCATATGCTTTTCATTGTCTTTATTGCTATTCATTTTTAGAATTCTTTCTAATCACTCCTTCGGTCAGTTCATTTGTGGAAATTATTAGTTTAAACTTCTTAAAGGAATTATAACTATGTTTTTATTTTTGCATTATTTATTTATCATATTTAAGAACCACCCATCTCCCTCATGAAGGGATTATATATTGGAAAACTTTATAATAAATAAATAAATCAAAATGTCTAAACATAAGATAATTTACATGCATGCTCTGTAGCATTGCATTAGAAACAACATGAAGCAAGTCGGATCAGAGCAAATAACCCATCTAATCCAGCATTTTATAGGCATGGTAACCAACTAGAACCCAACAAATAGGACATAAGACAAGAGGATAGGCCTACCCATATTTCAGTAACTAGGTAATATAAAAGAGTTTATTGCACTAGAGAAAAAGTAATCACATCACTTGGTGTTGCAGGTTTGCAGTGCTTGGATAGCAAGTGGTGTAGTAAATGATCTTAATGACCTTCAAAGAGTTCATCATTTGCTTGTGACGTCCTTGACAAAAGTACAGGCTGGAAAAGAAGCACAAAATCAACTATACAATGAAGGGACATCTACTATGGAAATACTTGCTGTACTAAAAGCTTGGGCAGAGGTATTTTTTAACAAAGATGATTTCATCAGTGCTTTAGAATTAATAGTTATGGAAAAGAACTGTGAGTTTAAAAACTGGAATTAGAGGTTGATTTCTTTTCAAACTAGGCCTTTTACAGTAACTTTCTTAGCTAGAAATTAATCTTAACATAATAACTTTAGGAATTAAAGAGCTTTTTTCAAGTGAAGTACGCTATCTACTATTTGTTCTCAAGTTGGGATAATAAATGCATGCTATTTTTAATAGGGTTAGATGTATATAAATGATCTATTATATGCAATGAAATGTTGTTTTGACATTAAACATATGCAGTATAAATTAAAGCCTTTTATTGGAAACACAATTCCATTGCCTTTTGTCCAATAGTGTACAACAAAAGAAGAAGCATTGTTATTGTTTACAGAAATCCTATTCCTACTAACAGAAAAAACAATATTCTGGATCTTTTCCAATTTGTTTATTCCGGCATTACTTGTATCAGTTTTCATTCTTTAATGACAGGAAAATTCAATCTGTCTCAGAAAAAATAAGAGAAATAACTGGATTTGTTATATTTTGCTTTGTAATGTCTGCCTGGACATTAGTTCCTGCAGTTTTCTTGGCAAGTTTTCAGAAGTGGCTCGCCATTGCCTGCTTTCTAGAGCTTAGAGAGAGTGACTGGCCCAAAGTCATTCAGCTGGCTCTGTGCCCAAATCAGGACTAGAACTCACAGTCTCTCTATTTCTAGCCAGCTGCCTTAACCATTACACCAAACCGGCTTCTTGCTTTCTCTAGCAAGATAAAAACAATAATTCAGCTCCCGTGAGCATGAATCAATTCTTTTATTTTTATTAATATTAGAAAGGTATGATAATAGGTTTTTGCAGCTGGCTGTACTATCAGAATATTACAAACAAATCATGACTTCATGAAAACCAGTAAACAGCTTGAAAGCAGTAACCTTTCTCTACTGTTGTTGGTAATCTTTTCGGGCACCATAACTGGTGTTAGTTTTTTCTATCCAAATTTTCTATTTGGTAAGAACTTTAAAGTTCCATTTGCTCTTCTTATTTCAAACAGGTTTATATAGTTGCCTTACAAAGACAGAAGAAACAAAATGACATCAATAGTCCACCTTTGGTTAAAAACATTTCAGAGGAAAGTTTCCAGGATCTATCCTCTTCAGTGGATGAACTTCTGGATTTAGTCCAAGTGGATCTAGGGAATCTGAGCAAACTCTGGCTTTCTGCACTTCAGGATTTTGCTCTCTTAACTTTGCCTTCAGAATTTGCTTCTCAACTTCCCTCTGAAGGTAAGAAGTCAAATAAAGCAAATATTTCTATTGAATCTATTTGGCAGGTACAGATTCTGCAGAAATTGAGCTTCATTTCCTAACATGAAGCACTGTTGCTACCAAACAGAGAACAAAAATAAAATATAAACTTTTAGAGTAATAAAAGTTATATGAACAGAAGCTACCAGTAAGCTTGCAGAATGAAAACAAGGACATTTACTGAAAGCCTATTTAATAAGTTTTGTTTGTTTTTTGAATGATAGGAATCATGTCTCTGACTCTTCTCATCACTTTGTTACAAACAATAAAAAAATAGGTGGAGGGATTTGAAGCAAACTGAATATGTATCATTTTATTTGTAGGTGGTGCTTTCTATACTGCAGAAACAATTGAAAATGCAAGACCGCATTATCAAAATGCCTGGGCTCAGATTCTTTACGCTACTGCATTATGGCTTACTAGCACTGGTTTTCTAGTTGGTGATTCAGATGAAGGTCTAACTAATCTTTCACGACCTGTTACTCCAACTAGTATGTGCCAAGATTCAACCTCTAGGGCTGCGGTAAAATCACCTGAAGATGTGAATACTGATAGATTTCATCTTGTTCTGGGTTAGTAAGTATGTAAACTTTTCTTTACCATATTTTTCGCGGACTGTTTTTGCCAGGTTCACTGAAATTTGCTATGAACTGTTACGTTTAAATCAAGAATGACTACAGGCCACAATGAATAAAACTGCCTTTCTGTATGGAATTAGTTCAGAAGAGCCATTCTGCTGAGTCAGACAATTGACTTATGAGCACATAGAACACATGCTTGTAATTGAATTTCTGCTATTGTGTCTTATTTTTGTTTATGAAAGTTTGTATACATAGTTAAACATTATTATTTTGACTGAATGAAGTGCAATAAAATGAGGCTAAATCCTGGCAAGATAGAGAGGCGGAATTAGTAATTCTCTGATTTGTGAATTAGGAGCATTAATGTTTCTGAGTTGGGCTGCTTTTAAATGAAATAAATAAATAGCCGGCTTCTTGCAAATGTGCATTTCCTCTGAAAAATCAGGTGCATAATCTGGGCTCTTTTACAACAATTTCTTTAAATAGATTACAATTCTATTTTCAATTACTGTAAATAGAATGACTTTTCCTTATATCAAAAGTCTTACCGTGTTTAAAACCTGGATATCTTACAACATACATTTTTTTTTCTTATTCTGTCCTCTGAAGTATTAAGAAACCCACATTGACTAAGCGGTTTCGGTAGGCCGCACAAGAAAGGCCAATTTAGGAACCCAAAATCTGGAATTTCCTGCCAACTAATGTACTAATTACAGGGATGCGGTGGCTCAGTGGCTAAGACGCTGAGCTTGTAGATCGAAAGGTCAGCAGTTCAGCGGTTCAAATCCCTAGTCCTGCATAACGGGGTGAGCTCCCGTTACTTGTCCCAGCTTCTGCCAACCTAGCAGTTCGAAAACACGTAAAAAATGCAAGTAGAAAAATAGGGACCACCTTTGGTGGGAAGGTAACAGTGTTCCATGCACCTTTGGCGTTTACTCATGCCGGCCACATGACCACGGAGACATCTTCGGACAGCGCTGGCTCTTCGGCTTTGAGATGAGCACCGCCCCCTAGAGTCGGGAACGACTAGCACATATGTGCGAGGGGAACCTTTACCTTTAATGTACTATTAGTTCATTCACGCCATTACTTCAACTTCATGCTACACCTTTTATATTCATTATTCTGATTGTTCTGACTGCACTGTAGACATTTTTAGAGAATGTCATTGACAGTGACTTTATTATAAATTGTTTTAATTAGTGGTGTCACCGTTTGCTTTCTCAGTTAAAAGTGAAAGATAAATTTTATACTTTTAAACTTTATGTTTAATTCATCTAATGTTCCCTGACTCCATTTTCTTTAGGAATTAGTGTGGAATTTCTCTGTTCTCCCCGGTCAGATGAAGCGATGGAGAACATTACTGCTTGTCTAGATGCCTTGCGGGTCCTGCTTGAAGTTCCCTGGCCAAGATCAAAGATTGGAAGTGATCAGGTAACATTCAAAACTTGTGAGTTAGTTCAGCTGGATATTATTAATCCTTTTGCCAAATGTCTGTAGAAACGGTACCTTCCCTTATGTCTCTCTTACCTTGTGATGAGGGCATAATGTGACAGCTGTTTGAATAGTCTCTGTGACAAAGTAATTTATGTAGGGATTGCATCCAGCTTACAGAGTCGCTTTCAACTGTATTTTCTTTCCTAGTAGGGGAGTCGATAATTTTAAGTATGGGCAGAGTATAATGAATGAATGAATGAATGAATTATTAATGTAATAATTATTATAATTAATAAACTCGCAAAACTCACATGGGACATCTACTATAAGAAGGCACATACATGGATCCATGACATCTGTATCAAGAACAGCAGTTTTGTTCATTAGTCATTCAAAGAACATTACACTATGCATTTCGTTTTGTTATGAAATATATAGTTCCATGGCTTGCAACTTTTTATTTTATTTTATTTTATTTTACTACTCCTATAACTTCAATAGATACATATTAAAGTGTTATTGTTCTGTCTTAAAATAATTCTCTGGGACATAGTGAGAAGAATTATAAGTTACTTTTGGACTATGGGAAGAGAAATAAAATATCTCAAGTTCAGGAACAGGAAAGCAATTAGGCCAAGTATGGACAACCTACAGCAGTGATGGCGAACCTTTTTTGGTTTGCGTGCCAAAAGGGGGGGCGCATGCGGGTGCCCACACCCATAATTCCATGCGGGGGCCCTCGCGCATGGCACGCCCGTTTTTCGGTCTCATCAGGCTTCAGAGCCTTTCTAGGAGCCTGGGGAGGGCGAAAACGGCCTTCCACCCCCCCCCCCC
>QLTV01004083.1:1637496-1664033 GCA_003457575.1 Thermophis baileyi
CACAACAATACACGAGCACACAATAGATACAAACTTAATGTAAACCGCTCCAAACTCGACTGCAGAAAATACGACTTCAGCAACAGAGTGATCAATGCCTGGAATTCACTACCTGACTCTGTGGTTTCTTCCCCAAACCCAAAAAACTTTAACCTTAGACTGTCTACTGTCGACCTCACCCCATTCCTAAGAGGTCTGTAAGGGGCGTGCATAAGCGCACCAGCGTGCCTACCATCCCTGTCCTACTGTCCTATTGTCTTCATCTATCTGTATTCACTTTGATTATGTTTATGATTATACCTATACCTGCTATCTTGTACATGTTTGACAAATAAATAAATAAATAAATAAATAGATCATAATAATAGGTAAAGCCTGGCACCTGGCTAACCATATCCTACCAGAGAATCAAAGAGTACCTGCTCAGTTTATCAGAGAAGGAAGGCAGAAAGAACTAAGGAGAAATTTCTTGACAGTGAGAACAATCAACCAGTGGAACAGCATGCCTCCAGAAGTTGTGGGTATTCCATCATTGGAGGTTTTTAAGAAGAGATTGGAGAGAGATTGTGTGGAAGGGCATAGGGTTTCCTGCTTGAGCAGGGGGTTGGACTGGAAAACCTCAGAGGTCCCTTCCAACTCTATTATTTTGTATTCTATAGATCAGAGGTCTTCAAACTTGGCAACTTTAAGACTGGCTGGAGAATTCTGGGAGTTGAAGTCCACAAGTCTTAAAGTTGCCAAGTTTGGGGACCCCTGCTATAGATCATGGAGATTTGCAATCTATTGGACAAAAGGAACAGGAAGTAAATCTTTAATTCTCCACTTACATGCCACTGCCCCCATGTGGTTAGTATATAGCATGAAGAGCATCACTGCAATTCTGTGTTATTGGAATTATACCATTTTAAAATGTTTTTGCAGTTACAGCTTTAATACAAGATTAAAATATAAGCAGTTTATTAAAAAAAATCTTATTGCCTGACATTAAATATTTCAGTAGTACTTTACATTTAGTCCTTGCTTAACCCCTATTGGAATAAGCAACTCTTGTCACTCAGCAACATGGTAATGAAGCAAAAAATCGCGTGACCGCAACTTGCAGTTTTACTGCCTGCTTATCCACTGACTCTGTTTGTCAGAAATTGGATATGAAGCATGGAAATGGTGATCGCATGACTGTGAGATGCTGCAGTGGTCAGAAATTCCCACCGGTTGTGAAGCGTCCTCAGCTTGAACAGATGACCATGGGGACATTGCAAAAGTCGTAAGTGAAACAACTGATCATGAAGTTATTTTTTCAGCATTATGATAACTTCGAACAGTTGTTAAAACAGAAAATTGTTAAGCAAAAACTACTTGTACAAGTATGCATTAGACATAATAGATACAGGTAGTCTTAGTCGTTTAGTGACTGTTAGAAATTACAATGACACTGAAAAATGTGACTTATGGCCATTTTTCACTTATGACTGTTGCAGCATCCCCATGATCACATGATCAGAATTTGGACGCTTGGCAACTGGTACGTATTTATGACAATTGCATCGTCCTGGGATATCATGTGATCATCATTTATAACTTTCCCAGTTGGCTTCCGACAAGCAAAGTCAATGGGGGAACCAAATTCATTTAACAACAGCAGTGATTCACTTAACAGCTGCAGTGATTTGCTTAACAACTATGGCAAAAATGATCGTAAAATGGGGCGCAACTCACTTAACAATAGTCTTGCGTAGCAACAGAAATGTTGGGCTCAATTATGGTCGTAAGTCGAGGATTACCTGTATGCTTAATAATATCTTATTATACAGTTTGGTTCAAAAACGATATCAGAACTTGACTTTAATATTTTGACATTATAATTAGTCCCGTTTCAGATATTTTAAAATGTCTTATTATTGGTAGATGATGCTGGTCAAGAATTGGATGAAAGTAGTCTGCTGACTGCGATCACTGTCTTTATTTTGTCTGCAAGTCCAGAAGTTAGCACCATAGAATGTCTTCAGAGACAGTGCATTGAGAAGTTTAAATCAGCTATGGAATCTAAAGATCCCATTGTAAGTACAACTTAAACTCGTTTTGAGATTTGCTACCATTGCTCTGCTATGTGCTTGTTTAGCCCTAATGGAATAGGGCAGGGGTGTCAAACTGGATTTCTTCGAGGGCTAGATCAGCATTGTAGTTCTCCACTGCGGGCTGGCTGGGGGAGAGGGAGACGGGACTGACGCCTCCTGCAGCACCCTGCTGGCCAAAACAGGGCACGGGGGGCCCGTGTGCAGCCCCCCGCATCCTGTTTTTGGCCTGGACGGCCTCCTGCAGCACCCTGCCGGCCAAAATGGGGCATGGGAGGGCCCCTTCCAACTCTGTTATTCTGTAGCTCTTTTCACTGAATAAACATGTGCCTCCCACCATTGAAAGTGAGATGGGTGACTATAGAGTAAATGATCCTCTGATTCCATCCTGTTATTAGCCCACAGCTTTGTTAATGAAAACAACCACCTGAATCAGCCCACTTAGAATTTGATTTTTATTTTATATAGTCAATATGTGCTAAAATTGCATCAATCCTGACAAATTATTTAGAAAATCTGAAATGTCTGATCAAGAGAACTTGGGATCTCCACAGAAGTTGACATTCTTACTTCAACTTTTTGAATTTTTGGAGTGAAAACTAGCAACTCCAATTGTTTCATCCCATATTGTTCAGGAATGACTCCCAGGTTTTGGGGAAAATGCAAATGGTTACAAGGCAGGAAGCTTTCCTTATATAAACTTCCTTATATGTGCTTATCTTGGGCTCCAAGACTATATGTTCTTCCTCTTGTTGTGAAGGCATTTATACAATCACAGCATTGGTACTTTTATTGAGGATGTATGGTGTTTATAGAGTTAGACTTTTATTGAGGATGTATGGTATTTATAGAGTTAGAAAAAAAGGGGGGAGAAAGATCCTGGGGTTAGCCTATATTGGTACCTGACAATACCACCATCATTACTTCTTCTTTCCTCTGCTGTGTTCTCTATTTTTTTATATATATCTAAAGGGAGACTGTGCAATTAACTTTCAGAGTTAACTTCAGGACTTTAACTTTAGCTAAATTAGCTTTTAAAAACTTGTAGAAAGTTGTAGTACTTAGTGCATAAAGTAATTATACAAATAACAGTTCACAATGGCAGGTTTAACTCAGGGGTGGGTTCCGGATCTTCTTACTGCCGGTTCGCTCAGGGACGCGACGCACGGGCGGGTCGCAGGTGCGTGCTTTGCGCATGCGCGCGCATGCACAGTACAAAAAAACAGCTTCTGCGCATGCGCAGAAGCAAAAAACAAGATGGCGGCACCTATGGCGCCACCGAGAGAACCGGCTCAGGGGCATGGCAGGCCTGGGTTGCTGCCAGTTCTAGCGACCCAGGCTGCCACATTACTAACGGTTCTATAGAGCCGGTCCGAACCAGTATGAACCCACCTCTGGTTTAACTTGTTTTTTTACATTTGGATGAACTATCTTTTTAAATAGTTCTTTCTTTTTAGGTACAACTTAAATGCTACCAGCTGCTCCTTTCCATTTTCCAGTGTCCCAATCAAACTGTTTCATATCCTTACATTCATTCATTAATATCTTCAGTAGTGGCCAAACTACAAGAAACAGAAAAAATTAAACCAGAGAATTCTGCCGAACTTCAAGTTGTTCAAGAAGGAATAAAGGTAGTGGCTGCTGTTATAGCCCTTGCTGAGGAAGAGCATCGTAAGTGTTCTTTGCATATTCTTTCAATTGTCCCACCTATAAAACATTGTAACATTATCTGATGATTTCTAGTTAGTGGCATTATTCTAGCCTTTCTGCTATGCCATTACCCTCTACAAGTTCAGCGTTTGAAAGCATTTTAGGAGAAAATAATGAACCTTGCAAGTTGCAGAGGTTTAACAATCTTATGTTAAAACTGCTTTGCCAAAAACGTGTGTGATTTTGCTGTGAAGTGCTGTGACTGAGTGATATGGGGGCCTCAGGTTGTTTGTCCCTTCCTTAGAATTATTATTCTGAGAAGCATAGCTTAATTTTGCCTATGTTTATTGATTTTAAATAGATCAGTTTTATAAGTCACTGAAACAGTTTGCATCAAACATGGGAGAGTAAGTAGCTGCAGACTACAGCCAGAATCAAATATTTTTAATACATCAGTTTAGATTTTAAACTGCTTCCAACACTTTTGTGAATTTAACTATAGCAGGACTACTATATTCTATAACAGCTTTGTTCCTAATGCCATCCATCTTGTAAACTCGCAGGATTTTTTTTCGCCATATATATGTATACATCCGAACTAGATGGTGATGTTTCTCTGTGTCATATATGTGTGCTTATGTGGGTATATGCATAATGGTTATCTTTTGAGAGCTGAATGCAATGAAATTTCATTTTAATGGATGCTGATTAGTGTACATGAAAAAGTGACAAAGTTTTTATTCTATTCTAAGTTGGGGGGAAAAACAATTTCTTGACATAAAAATACTCTTTGGAAATGTGTGCATGTGTTTGGTCTGTTCATAATATCATGAAGAAATGGTAGTAAGATAGTCAGAATAAGAATACAGACCCGAAGCAGGGATAAGTTATGGGTTTTCATCATTGCAAAATCTCTTGCTTGCTTCTTGCAAAGTTCATGTTTTACAGCTAGAAGACAGAACAGCATAATATCCTAAATAGCAAATTAAAGCAATGCTAATTATTTACAATTAATTAATTAAACAAGCAAGCATATTTGTTTATTGAAAAATACATTCTACTGTATCAAATATCATCGAGTTTCCGGTACAGTCGTTTTAAGAGTTAAATTTAAAAACGAGTAATTATGAAACTAGTGCTATTTATCATTGCTGAATAAATTGTTCTTTTCAATTTTCACAGGAACTCAGCTAGTGGCTTGTTTTATTCCCATCCTCATATCTTTTCTTTTGGATGAAAACGCCCTAGGATCAGTTTCAAGTTCAGCAAAGTATCTTCATGAGTTTGCTTTGCATTATCTGATGCAGATTGGTCCACAGTATACATCAGCCTTTAAAAAATCAATGGCTTCTTCCCCATCAATGAAAGCAAGACTTGAGTCAGCAGTGAAAGGAAATCAAGAAAGCATCAAGGATAAGTCAATATCTAAGCATCCAAAGAATCCTGGGAAAAGCTCAAGTATTCAACTAAAGACTAACTTTCTGTGAAAAGGACTTCTAAATCTTAAGCACCCTGGTTATATTGAAAAGTGGTTTCCCCCCCCCCCCAGGTATTATCATGGAGATTTTTGTTTTCAGTTCTATTATGCATTATTTAATTTTGTATAATGCTCCAGTTCCAGAGAAGTGCATGCATGCACCCATCTATCTATCTCTCAGCTGACTGACTCAGTACCTGCTACACCTTTTACTGCTAAAGCTACTGAACTAAAGCTATAGTACCAGTTACCATATCTGTTTGCAAATACAATTCCCCATAAGATGATGGCCATTCAGTTGTTAAAATGTATATTACAAGACTTTTTTAAAAAGTTGCAATTTTCTTAATTTTATTTGGAACATACTACAACACTTCTGAATAAAATATATTGAAGACTTAAGTAAATGTGTTAACATCTTGATACACTTATATTAATAAAGCTACATTTATTTCAGTCTTGAATCTTGGCACAAACGCCAACCTAGGGAAGCTCCTATGCATTGCTATTTCTTGATAATACAGGTATTCCTCGATTTAAAACCACAATTGGGACTGGAACTTTCATCGCTAAGTGATGTTGTTGTTAAATGAGTCACACCTGATTTTACAATATTTTTGCCTTGGTCGTTAAGTGAATCATCACAGTTGTTAAGCAAACCTGGCTTTCACCCACCCACCCCGGTTGATTTTGCTTGTTGGAAGCCCCCAGGAAGGTCATAAATGGAAATGATGTGAGCCAGAAATGCAACCACTGTAAATACATGCCCGTTGTCAAGCACCCAAATTTTGATCAGTGGGGACGCTGTGATGGTCATAAGTGTGAGGATCAGTCATAAGTAACTTTCAGCACTGTTGTAACTTTGGTTGCTAAACAATAGTAATAGCACGTAGACCTATATACCGCTTCATAGTGCTTTACAGCCCTCTCTAAGTGGTTTACAGAATTAACATATTGCCCCCAACAATCTGGGTCCTCATTTTACCAACCTTGGAAAGATGGAAGGCAGAGTCAACCATGAGCCGGTCAGGATCGAACTCCTTGCAGTGAGCAGAGTCAGCCTGCAATACTGCATTCTAACCACTGCGCTACCACGGCTTACAACAAATAGCTTTAAGTCAAGGACTAACTGTAATGATTTTTGTGTGTGTTGTAATTTGCTGGTATGAAATTTTAAACAAAAACCAAAAGGAACTACTTAATGTATATTCACTTTTGGCTCCATGAAGTGCATTGCCTGTACATTTTAGATGACAAGTAGGGAAAATTACCTCAAATACTAGAATTAATGACACAAAGTACATGGCTAGCTCTTTTAATCTGACTAGTTTGTTAAAAATTGTTAAATTGTTAATTTTGCTGTCCCATTTTAATTGTAAATTTAATCCCAGAATTCTTTACAGTTCTATACAATAATGTTATGCTAATTTAGTCACGACCTAATTAAGTAAAAAGACTATTCTTGAAATCCACAGAAACATAAAATTAGTGTTGAGTAACGAAAATCTACTTTTAAATTATTGATAGCTTTACCAATGAATTATGGAGCAATTACACGTTTTATGATAAGAATTCACTCATAAATTCTGTAGTGTTGAATATTTTTATATCCAAAGTTAAGCACATCTGGTTATGATTATATCAATGGGGCTTTTTACTACCAATACATTTTATTTGATTTTAATTGTATCCTGCCAAGCAGATCATTGAGGCTTACATATCTTTTTACAGTATGAAAATGATTTGAGGCAGTACCATCATATGAGGCATTACATTATTTATTGTAATCATTTTGTAGTCTTGAAACATTGATGTACAATCATGCATTCAAATATCAAAGATTCTAATGGGAATGGATTACTTTTTCAAAAGTGAGTTTTATCTGAACTGAACTGCAGTTTGAATTAGAAGAATAAAAAATAAAAAATATTTGCAAGCAACAACCAAGTTCAAAGAGCATCAAGGATTTCATTTATAAGCAATCACAAGTACCTAAAAATGGAACCTATTTTATATAGAAATCTAGGTTAATTCTGCAACCATTATACAGTAGTATTTTTTTTAAAATTATGCTGGCAACTATTGCCCTTTAATTCAATATTAAGTGAAGTAAAGCAAATGTTCAGATGACTATGATACTCCCATTTATTAATTTGAGGAAAATAAAAACATCTGTAAAATCAATACTCAGGAAGTGATTGTATTTTATTATACATTTTGTACATAAAATTGTAAATTGTACAGATCTAACCACTTGAGCAAAACTCTGGTGTCATTTTTCTAATTTACATAAAAGCTAATTTTCTTCAATTAAATCTGTGTCTTTTCTTGTTAAATAATTCTGCATATGTATATTGTATATCATATCATGTATGACTTTTATAACTTTTCTCCAGAATTATGAAGTGGGATTCTGGGCAATTTACACACAGAAGTATAAAAACAATGCATACCAAGTTCAGTAAAATGGAAGGCAAGTAAATTTTAAAAAGTTAAAAATAAAAAGGCAGCACGAGTGTCTTCAAGATGCTAACCATGACTAGGATTGCATGCCTCACATTGAGCTCCACGTGAGTTGGAACAGTCAGGTCTTCATGCTTTTCCTAAAGGCCAGGAGAGTGGGGGCCCATCTTGCCTCTGTTCTTCTAGAAGTTTTTCTATCAACCACAGTCATTCCCAAAGCAAAGCAAACTTTGGGAAACACTTGTTTTCACTAGGGGAGGCATAGGGAAGCAAGCCTCCACAATGACAGGGTGCAAGTATCTGCAGGTGATAGAGTCATTGGGGAACAATGGGAGAGGCCAGGATTATCTTCATCTCTCTGAAATTGCTAGCCACAAAACAACAGGAGGCACAATGCAGCCTGGGATTTGGGTGGTTAGATTATGCACTGTTTACAGTCAAGGATTTGTTCTCCAGAACTGTAATTTATTTTCAAAACTCGCTTCAAAGCTGGACCCTTTCCTTAACAAGATCAGTATTCTGTTTTTTACTTATTTTTTCAAGATTAACAAAGAGAAATTCATGCAAAAACACTATACAACCAGATTCTCATATTCCATAGAGGACAGGGGATTTATCAAAGCTAGATAGAAAAGGAAACATATAAGCTTTGGTGATTTCTCAATAGACTGCTGAGGGCATCAACGGAAAAGGGGAATATAGCTATCGTCAAACACAAATAAAATGCAGAATATCAAGAGTTGTTAATGTTAACAGGGGTGGGTTCTAACTTACCTCGCTGCCGGTTCGCTTCCTCACGCGCCGCCTCTGGATGTTAAACATTCCTGAATATTAATGAGCTCCTGCTCCAATCGCGGGTAAAAATTAAGCTAGGGTGGGGATGGGGGGGGTGGAGCTGCAGCTGCCCTACTACTTACCTTCTTGCACACCTCCGCCCATTTCTTCTGCAGCCAGCAAGGCTTTCCTGAAGGCCTCTGTAGCCGATAACAGAGCTACAGATCGATCCGGAACTCTGTTATTGGCTACAGAGGCCTTTCCTAAAGGCCTTTCCTGAAGGCCTCTGTAGCCATAACAGAGCTCCGGATCAATCCGGAGCTGTTGTTGGCTACAGACGCCTTCAGAAAAGCCTTGCTGGCTGCACGAGGCCTGGCTGCAACTATCTGAAGCTGAAGAAGTTCCTGAAGGCCTCTGACAGCGAAAAGGAGGCCGGGGGTGACGCACGCAAGTGAGGTGAGTCAGTGGACAAGATACACACCGAAAATAAGACCTGGTGACTTTTTTGGTGGCAAAAAAAATATAAGACAGGTCTTATTTTTGGGAAAACATGGAAGTTACAGTAAACTAGTAGGCAAAATGTTGCCAGATGTTGTACATGTAGGTACACAAAAGCCAATTGCCTTAGCACAGATGCTATCTGAAAGCACTGATTACTTTAACATCAATTTATTTTATTCAAAACATTAAAATATAAACTCTCCAAAAAAGAAAAAAATACAAAAACAAAACTACACAAAAAACCCAACCCTTGCTGAACACTGATAACTATATTTCAAAGATAGTAACTCTTCCCCCCCCCCTCCGTGTGAAGCAGGCACACAATTTATAAGTTTCTACCACACTGTTTACCCCACTCAGTCTGACAACTATCTACTATATGGAAACATACTTAACAGCTAAAACCAACAGCTAAATTAAACTTCAAAACTCCCTGTTAATAGTCTATTTATTGAATTTCACTTGCAGAAAGTCCACAACGGCTTCTGGTCTACCGTAAGTCATGATGATCGTTGTCTTTGGTCCATCCGGGATCAAATATCTTTGACTCGTTCTTAATAATAAAGCTTTTCTTTAAACTATTAAGTGGGATCTTTCCTAACAGCTGGATTTTATTCTCCAAAGTCATAAGTCTCTGTTTTGTACCATTTCAACAGCATTTGTTGTACCAAAACGTCTCCTGCAAGTTGTTACATAGCATCTCTTAATATTTGTTTTCCAATTGGGTATAATAAATCCATTCCCCAATCTCCCTCAATCTTCTTGAAAAAGTTGAGTTCATCACTGGTCAATTCTGTCAATGTTGAGTCTTTAAAATCCATACCTTTCTTGGAGCCCTCTAACCAACTTGTATTTTCCAAGTCAACCTCATCTTTCAGATCTGCCAGCAGCAAATTACATTCCAATCCTTCTAATTGTAAATCTTGTCGTAGTGCTGTTAATTAAATCTGATTACCTTCTTCAAATTGATTTAAAACCATCATTATTTTATCAAGTTTCTTATCCAAATTTTCTAGTTGGACTGTTCGAAGTTACAATGGCACTGAAAAAAGTGACATGACTGTTTTTCACACTTACAACCGTTACAGCATCCCCACGGCCATGTGACCAAAATTCAGACATTTGGCAACTGACTCATATTTATGACAGTTGCAGTGTCTTGGGTCACCTTTTGTGACTTTCTGACAAGCAAAATCGAATGGGAAGCCAGATTCACTTAACAACCGTGTTACTGACTTTAACAACTGCAGTGATTCACTTAACAGGTCTGCCAAGAAAGGTTGTAAAATGGGACAAAACTCACTTAACAACTATCTCACTTAGCAACAGAAATTTTGGGTTCAATTGTGGTCATAAGTCAAGGACTACCTGTAGAAACTCTCTACTAGGCACGAACAATTCTTGGGGTTTGGGAAAACCCTAAAATCATCCTGGATAGCAGAAAATATATTAGTCATCCCTGAAGAAGATGGGACAAATGTTTCATGTGAGCAACATTTTAAAAAAATGTATGGAATTCTTTTCCTATTCCTGATTGGCTGGAACCAAAAACTGAGTCTTCCTCATTACTCTGCTCTGAGTTGTGCAGCACAAGCCAGATATTTCAGCAGAGTATTCACTTCCTGTCTGATGGACCTATGGGACTGAAGAAGCCACATACATATGTAGTTCATTTGGTTCATTTGTAGATCCTACATAAGGCAAAGCAAGCTGACTAAACCCTATTAACTGTTTATAAATCCAAATGTGGAACAGTAATACAAAAGCCCACAAATTCCTATTTCAATGTCATTTAAAAAGAACTGACTAAAGTAAGTTATACCAGTTGATATAGTGGCTTTATTATCCACAGTCATGATAACATTCTTTTAATATTCAAAGTATTTTTTTTTAAAAATTATAGTGTACTTTCACACTTGTCCTACACAAAAATCCTAAAATACAATCCCACAGCAACATGACTAAACAAAACATTGAAAGAACGTGGTAAGCAACCTTTAGCATGTTCCTTGTTGCAGCACATTGCACAACCCAATGAATAGTAAACATAAGCTATATTTTACAGATGACGTGGAGTTGCACTTGTGACTGCCAGGATCCAAGATTACACTCAGCAACACAAAGTGGAAGCCAAGAAGTTGAATCTTATGTTTATATCCCAAGGGTCATACTACCCAAACTGAAAGACAAATGTTACAATGTAAATATGCAGCTAAATCAGAAACAGTTCTCATCAAACAAAATTAAAATATTTGGGGGTTCTTTGCTGGGAAATTTTTGAAAGAAGACATCTGAAAAGTCAGCTAACCAGCTAATCCTTTATAACTTTATCCACGGACAAACCAATTAAGTATCTAATCTTGACTGTCCCATTAACTGTAACTAGAGAATAATTTGAAACAGAAATCAAGGCAGGGAAAATATGCAGAGCATGGCTGTAGAATTCTTTCCATCCCTTGAATAGCAGTTTCACTCAATAGGGAGAGGGGCTTAAGAATGGAGGAGTCAACAGCATTCCAAGTCACTGCCCAGCCATCTCTCCCACAGGAGATTTTTTTTTTTTTTGGTTCTCCCCCCCCCCCCTCAGCAGACCCTACCAGAAGAGATCCATTTTCAAATTCAATTATTTTTTTTGGCTTCTCCCATCACATCAAATTTGGAGAGATAATCTCTTAATAGATAGGTGGACAAAATCTCATGTTATACAATTTATTTTCAATATTCTGTTGGGTTGGCAAGCATAAAAAATAAGCACATAATACAGATTGAAATGTCAGTTTGGCTATTAATGTTTTCTGCATTCTGCACAAGTTGGAAAATACAGTTATATGGAATATTATTACTAAGTGCTACCTTGACTTCAAGTGCTGTATAGGTTTTGCTCTACTTGTATCTAAAAAGCAATGCCATTCCATATAATTAAAATAAAGGAATCATTCAGAATGCTCATACTTGGATTTTGATACTCTAAAGTGGTACATATTCAAAGTAAATTTGTTCTGCAATAAAACTAGGTGTAATAATTAAGGCACTAAGCTAGAAACCAGTAGACTGTGAGTTCTAGTTCTGCCATAGGCAGAAAGCCAGCTGACTGACTTTAGGCCAGTCGTTCCCTATTTGTCCTAGGAATAAGACTATGGCAAGCCACGTCCAAAACCTTGCCAAGAAAATTGTAAACAGTTGCCAAGACTGACTTGAAGGCACAAAAAAAAGCCTTTTCAAACCCCTAATTTTATACTTTCACCTATTATGACCAAACACTATTTTTATAAATTGGAAAAAGCCTATCTTATTTGAATGATATTTTTTTTAGACTAGAGGGTCAGAAAGATTACAAAACAAACATAAATCTATTTTATGTATCACACTAATATAGTTAAATCACAAATGATTCATAGCATCAAGACATATTCATTGCCTCACACAACACTGCCCAGAAGTAATTTCACCAATAAATAACAGCCATGAATATCTAGATTCTATATTTAAACTCAGCTACTGAATCAGCTATAATTGACTGGGTTTGCACACAAATCCACAATCCAGTTTTGTGTGTTATGTGAATCTGGCCTTAATATCATTTACTTTCCAGATCTGTCCTCTATAACAGGGGTCCCCAATCCCTGCAGCCCGCTACCGGGCCCTGAACCCTTTGGAACCAGACCACAGAAGTGGCAGGCTTGTGCATCTGCAACTTGCTAGAGCAGCAGGCAAGCGTGGGTGCACGCACTCCATTTGCACGAGCAGAGGGTGTGCATGCCCACTTCTTACGCAAATGGAGCTGTGTGTTTGTGCTTGCCCACCACTGCCACCACTCATGCAGAACCATGCCCTCAGCTGGTCTGCAAAGCCGGAAAGGTTGGGAAACTCTGCCCTATAAATATGTAAAATACTGGTGCTGGATTCAGGCGAGATGCTTAAATGCTTCATTGAGCATTCTTACTCCTTAAAATCAACAGTCTAAAAAATCTTTTTGATTCAACTAGTTGTTTTATAATACAAATTGTTCAAATCAATATCCCTTGATTGACAATATAAAATACCCTCAAAATATCTTCATTTTGAGGCCTTGGAACTATGGTGCTGGAGAAGACTCCTGCGAGTCCCTTGGGCTGCAAGGCGATCAAACCGGTCAGTCCTAGAGATCAACCCTGACTGCTCTTTAGAAGGCCAGATCCTGAAGATGAAACTCAAATACTTTGGCCACCTGATGAGAAGGAAGGACTCACTGGAGAAGAGTCTAAGGCTGGGAATGATTGAGGGCAAAAGAAGAAGGGGACGACAGAGAATGAGGTGGATGGATGGAGTCACTGAAGCAGTTGGTGTGAGCTTAAATGGACTCTGGGGGATGGTAGAGGACAGGAAGGCCTGGAGGAACGTTGTCCATGGGGTCGCAATGGGTTGGACACAACTTTGCGACTAACAACAATATACAAGTCTTACAAATTAGTCTCCATCTGGGGACATAAAGCTCAGAGGTTTACCTAAAGCAAACTGTGTAATGAGAAGTCAGAGGAGTCACCACTGTTAGTTGTAATAATAAAATTGGAAAGAAAGGTTTACTAATTGGAGATGCGTATTTAAACCAATATAAGCTATTTGTCTTTATTAGAAAGCACAGGACTCTAATAAAACTTAAGTTTCAGAGCAAAAAGTATCAAACCTAAGGAAAACAAATTGAATTTACAGACTATAATGTGTGGGTTAAAAAGGGCATTTGAGCTCACCTAGAGGAACTCTTTGCCCAGAGAGCCACTTATTTTAGTTTATTACAAGTTGAAAAGTTTGTGTAAGACAGATAAAGTTGATTCTGAAGAAGATGCAACTAACAGTTTATGTGTAATATTTGCTTGTACCATGAAGCAACAAGCAATACTTTGCCTTTTTAACCATTAGCTGACAGAGCCTGAAGACTGTTAGAAATGACAATGATCATATTAGAATTCTCTAAATCAGGGGTGTCAAACTCGTGGCGTCACATTGTCGTGTCATGTCACATGACATATCGCGACTTTTCCCCCCTTCGCTAAACCGGGGTGAGCGTGGCCAGCACGTGATGCATCTGGTCCGTGGGCCACGAGTTTGACACTCCTGCTCTAAATAATATGAACCTCATTATCTGACCTCAAATTTCCATTCAATGATTAAAAATGATTAAAAGGTAATATATAATTATTGTAAATTTACATTAATACAGTATTATATCACATGAAGCCAGAGTAACTTTCCCTAGTGTCTTTCTAGTAACTTCCAGTCAGTGACATGTGACTGGCTATCCTTGTGTGAAGAGTCAGATTTATGTTTTCTGCATACATCCAATTTTCTAGAAGATCTAAAAAGATCTTTCTAAAAAGATCTCCCAAGTAGCCACCCATAATATACTATAATTTTAAAATCATTGTCATTAGTTCTTTGTGACTAAGAAATGCATTTACCAAAAATGTCACTCAGCTCCACTAATTGGAATAACTATGGTTGTCAAAACATGGAGATATTGATTCTCAACTTTTAACTCATGGCAAAATTGCAGAGAATTACATATAGAATGAGTAAATAGTTCATACTTAATGACACATCAGAGAACTATATATTATAGCTTTATTATAAGAGCTACTTACAATATTGAGCTTTATATAAGAGCTCTATGTTTAGTTCTTTACAACAGAGATAAATCCCAATTGCAGAATATGACTGTTCCACTTCTGCCCTAAACATAGTATTTGCAGAGAATGTCTCGCTAATTTTATTTTACCTATTTTTCACATAATACATGTTCAGAATTTCAACATGAAGGTCCCAGCATTTAGGAACATAGAAGGGGGGGGGGTTTAACAAAAAAACGAGGCCCAAAAGCGTAATATAAATTCTTCATACCAAAGTAAGTTATAATTGTAAAATCCAATATGTCTAGAAATTGCAACAATTACTTTGGAATGGAGGAATATTGTATATACATATTAGTGACTGTCTCTTAACTGGAATTAAAAGGGCTATGATAGCCCCAATTGTGCAGAAAGCTAGTTACTATAAGGAAGCACAAGAAATCAAGCACTCACTCAAAAGTTACAATAGGCTTACTTCATTTCAGTACTAAGACTGTAGTGACATCAATTAACTTTCTGCTGATTATGCATTAAAGCACTAAATGAAGATCATATATCCTATTAAAAACCTGTCCCATACTCAAAATATAGACATCTAAGCTCTATAAAACCTGGGACTTAAAAGATACACATTTCCACAACTTGCTCCAACATGTCTGGTGGGAATTACTATCGTTATTCCAAGTTCAGATGGAAAACACCCGTGAGAAGGTCACTTTTGATACATCCATGACCTGGATGACTGAGAATCCTTCAGACACCTGTGAGAAGGCTAACCCCGATAGGCAGTAAACCAATGTCAGTAAATATGTATTTTAACCAACCCTTTCAATACCTGCCCACTACAAAGTTGTACTAAAAGCTCCATTGTTTGTTATCAAACCTAAGAATAACAGAGTTGGAAGGGACCTTGTAGGTCATCTAGTCCAACCCCGCCCCCGCCCAAGCAGGAGACCCCCCCACACCATTTCTGACAGATGGCAGTCCAGTCTCTTCTTGAAAGCTTCCAGTGATGAGCCTCCCCCAGAGCATAGCCCAATTTATTTATTTTAAAAAGGGTTTTTTTTTTAATTTAAAGATCGCCTGGGTGGTGAGCTCGAACGGTATCTCTATTCTTCCGCAAGGAACCAACGCCAAGCCAGCGATCCGAGAACAAGGTTCGCCCCGAGCGAGGTCACGCTACCTCCGGCCTCGAGTTATAATGGGCAGAAAGAGGAAGCCCGGAATCACTCGTGACGCGAGAAGGGAAGGAGGAAAAAGGCCGGAACGGCGTTCTCCGCAGCGCCCCCTCCGGCCGCGTTGTGTCGCTCTGCTCCGGAGTCCGCTTCGGCCTGACTTGGAGCCCGACGGACTCCTCCTCCTCCTCCTCCTCCTCTTCCTCTCGTGTGTGTGAGTGTGTCTGTGTGTGTGGCGCTCCGTCTTAATCCTCCCCCACCCCCCTCAGCTTCTACCGGGAGGATCAAGATGGACGGGGTGCGACGCTGTCTGGCGGCCGACTGAGGAAAGGCCTCCGAAAACTGAGGCGGCGGCGACGACGACGACGGCCGCGGGGGAAGCCCGGGCGCCGAGGTGAGCGAGTCTCTGGGTCTGCGGGAGAGGAGCCCCGCGCTGCCGGCCTGGCGGCGGTGTTTCCTGAGCCACCTGGCCGTGATGCCTTGCGAGGCCTGCGGCTGGCGGAGAACGCGAGTGCCGCGGCGTGACGGTGTAGGGAGCTCCGGGGAAAGAGTTTGGGTTTTCTGGGACGGCGTGGGTCGATGGGGGAGATGGCTGTAAGTAGAGATTCCGCAGAGCCTCAGCTATAGGCGGTGGTTGGTAGGCCCGAAAAAAAGCTGGGCTTGGGCTTTACGGACGGAAGGGAAGGGACCGAGTTCACTTGCTGGGCCCAGAGCGAGGTCCTGTCCGTAAAGAAAGGGGGTTGCTGGGCCTGCTCTTGTCCGGGCTTTCTCGGGTCGGCGGGGAAGTGTCACAGGGGCTCCTCGGCCCTCTGCTTTGGGACTTTAAGGGGTGAGAAACAGTTTTCTAACCCTTAAGACCTGGAGACGGTTCCCGGACGCTGCTTCCGGCTCGTCTTGTTTTATTTGGGGGAAAGGGGGGGGGGGCAAACAAATATCTATAGGTTAGCCCGGTATTTGTTGGACGCGCCGCTACCGGTTCTTTTTGTTTTTTTGGGGGGAAAGGGGGGGGGGCAAACAAATATCTATAGGTTAGCCCGGTATTTGTTGGACGCCACACTCTTGTTTGTAAGAGGGCTTGTATAAATGGGTTCTGTGAACGTATGAAAAACTTCCTCCTGGGTGTGAAGTCGTCAGTCAGTGCAGGTAGTTATCCTCCAGCGATGGTGTCTTTGGGAAATTTGGGGTTATTTCCAGATTTAGATTTTCTTTTCTTTTTTTCTTATTAAGCTAGAGGTCGAACCTAACCGCTTCGGTACAGGTGGTCCTCGACTTACGACCACAATTGAGCCTAACATTTCTGTTGCTATGTGAGTTTTGCCCCATTTTCCGCCCTTTCTTGCCACGTTTGTTAAGTGAATCCCTGCACTTGTTAAATTGGTAACACGGTTGGTAAGTGAATCTGGCTTCCCCATTTTACTTTGCTTGTGAGAAGGTTGCTAAAGGTGATCACATGATCCTGGGACACTGCAACTGTCATAAATATGAGTCAGTTGCCAAGTATCTGAATTTTGATCATGTGCCCATGGGGATGCTGTAAAGGTGGTAAGTGTGAAAAATGGTCATAAGTCACTTTTTCAGTGATATTGTAACTTTGGTCACTAAACAAACTATTGTAAGTTGAGAACTATCTGTATGTAAAGCATATGGCTTACCATACTACCATTTCCCATTCTTCTGTGTTTACTTTGTTGGGGAGAGTTTGTGCAGTTTATTTCTCGATTTTTGCATTAAGATGCAGGTATATTGGGAAGTCGGTCATCTCAAAAAGTATATACAGGTAGTCCTCAACTTATGACTACAATTGATTGAGCCCAAAATGTATGTTAAGTGGGAAATTTGTTAAGTGAGTTTTGCCCCCTTTTATGACTTTTCTTACCATGTTTGTTAAGTGAATCGCTGCACTTGTTAAATTGGTAAAATGGTTGGTAAGTGAATCTGGCTTCCCCATTTTACTTTGCTTGTCAAAAGGTTGCAAAAGATCACATGACACTGCAACTGTCATAAATATAAACCATCTGTTAAGCATACCGATGTAAATCACATGACCATAGAGATGCTGCAATGGTCATTAGTGTGAAAAATGGTCATAAGTCAATTTTCAGTGCTGTTGTAACTTTGAACGGTCACTAAATGAACTGTTGTAAGTTGAGGACTACCTGTACTTTCCTCAATAGAAATTGTGTACTATTAGTATCAAGTTTTCCTGATTAATGTATGTGTTAGATTCAGTTTTGTTGGTCATACTTCATACCAGGGGTGAAATTCAGCAGGTTCTGACAGGTTCTGGAGAACCGGTAGCGGAAATTTTGAGTAGTTCGGAGAACCGGCAAATACCACCTCTGGCTGGCCCCAGAGTGGGGTGGGAATGGAGATTTTGCAGTATCCTTTCCCTGGAGTGGGGTGGGAATGGGGATTTTGCAATATCCTTCCCCTGGAGTGGGGTGGGAATGGAGATTTTGCAGTATCCTTTCCCTGCCACGCCCACCAAGCCACGCCCACAGAACCGGCAGGGAAAAATTTTGAATTTCACCCCTGCTTCATACGAACAATCAGTATATAGGTAGTCCTCGACTTACAGTCACAATTGAGCCCAAAATTTCTGTTAAGTGAGACATTTGTTAAGTGAGTTTTGCCCCATTTTACCACTTTTTTGCCTTAGTTGTTAAGTGAATTACTGCAGTTGATAAGTTAGTAATTTGGTTGTTAAGTGAATCTGGCTTCCCAATTGACTTTGCTTGTCAGAAGGTCACAAATGATCACATGACCTTGGGACACAGTCACAGACATAATTATGCCAAGCATCTGAATTTTGATTACATGATCATGGGGATGCTGCAAAGGTCGTAACTGTGAAAAACGGTCATAAGTCACTTTTTTCAGTGCCATTGTAACTTTGAACAGTAACTAAATGAACAGTTGCAAGTCAAGGACTATCTGTACAAATATAATTGAAACTTTTTCTAAGCATCACTTGTTTAAATCTAGATATTTATACTCTTAATAGCTTTATTGATCACATGCTGCACAATCCTATATATATATATTTAGAAATAAGCCCTCTTGAATTCAATAAACTTCCCGACTTTACCTACTGCTACAGCATGTTTAAGTCCCACTGATATTTAATCATATATTTTTAAGATAATCCTAATACTAAATTAAGATAACACAGACTGAACCTTAAAGCATTTATTGAAATAAAACTTAGATTACATCACAGCTTTTATTCTAGAAACTGAATTCTGATTACAAAAAATTACCAGAGGTAATTTTATAAAGTGTTACAGACACTACAACTGTGACAAAGAAACACTGCAGTTTGTGGCATAAAACAACCTGTTATTGGGCAAAAGACTTGGGTGTACTGTATTTGGGTTCTGTTAGTGATGTTGAAAGGCAACATAGTAACAGCATGAAAAGAACAACTCCCTTCCCTCAAAGCACAGAATGTATTAGATTTCATGATATAAGAGCCGAGGTGGCGCAGTGGTTAGAGTGCAGTACTGCAGGCTACTTCAGCTGACTGCTAGCTGCAGTTCGGCAGTTCAAATCTCACCGGCTCAAGGTTGACTCAGCCTTCCATCCTTCCGAGGTGGGTAAAATGAGGACCCAGATTGTTGGGGGCAATATGCTGACTCTGTGAACCGCTTAGAGAGGGCTGTAAAGCACTGTAAAGCGGTATATAAGTCTAAGTGCTAAGTGCTATAAAACTATTCTAAGGAAAATTGGAATTAAAATTGAAGTGTGCATTATCTTATTTTTATTTCATTTTTAAACTCTATAATTTCAAAAAGAACTCAAGGTAATGTAGAAAAACATTTAAAATTATATCATGAAATTAATATCAAAGCAACAGAACACCTGATTGGGAAAAATTATAATGTATTTTATTTGTAGGTTCACAAGTCACTCCTGCTGTTAAGCAAACTCCATTATAATTTAAGATGAGATTTTTTAAAGCCTTGAAATGATATTTACTATTTTTTTTCTCCATCAATAACTTATAATAGGACAATAAATAACGGCATAAACATCAAAGATTTAATACACTATTGTAATATTTCAATATATTTTGCTGGTATTGTCCTAGATATCTGAAATAGCTAAATTTGATGCTGCTCTTCTGTCACAATTTTAGAATTTTGTATTATAACAATAACACTTGTTTAGATACCTGGCTCCCACTTTGAAATTTGTAGGCACCATTAGCATAATAGCTAGACCAAAATATAGTACCAGACTCTTAGCTTCTTACATTCCTAATGAAGATTTCTAAAATGTATAAATGTTAGCAGAGCCTTTGCTGCTCAAATACTGTTCATTTATAATATTTCAAGTGCACCTTTTCCAAATGATTCTGAAGCATTGCAGAGTTAATTTATTGGAGTGCAGAATATATCATACTAGTAACACACATAGTTATTGTGATAAAATTAAGGAGTACTGACAGAGAAATTAACTACAAATCTCCTTTTTTTTTTTTTAGGTGAAGATTGCAAAGCCATTGGATTTCTTCAGAGTAGAAGATTAATTAGGCCAGAGCTATTTGACTGGATTTAAAAAAGAATTTTGGTTTCTTTTTAATTTAAGAACAGACTACTTTAAAATCATGGCAGATGTGGACCCAGATACATTGCTTGAATGGCTGCAGATGGGTCAGGGGGATGAAAGAGACATGCAGCTAATAGCACTGGAGCAGTTATGTATGCTGCTGCTGATGTCAGACAATGTGGATCGGTGCTTTGAAACGTAAGTAAAGTTTTGTTTTGGTTTTATGCTTGTTTATTATGTCAGATACTCAGTTTGATTTTTATTGTGCTGAAATGTTATTGGGAATGTGTGACAAACATTCTTCAGATTGTATTGATACACAAATCTATCAATGTTGACAATCCTTTGAAAGCAGCGGTGTTAGGAAATATCAGTAAGACCAGCTATAATGTGCTGTTTTCATTATAAAGTGGCTTGTGCTCATATCAAAGGTAATATGTGTTCAAGAAGAACAGGTAAATGCCCATATTAGGGCCTGCCTTGTGGTGATAAGAGTGATGAAGTGTGCTTATTTCTATGTTCTTATTGTATCTTCCAAATGTTGGCTATTGGCCCAGTTCAGATTGACCTAATCCCTCATTCTGAGTTGGGCTTGTCTGATGAAGTTGTCTGAGGCATTATCTTGTGATGTTATCTGGGAGGTGTTTGAACCTGTTAGTCTTGAGAAAGTAGCTAAGGTTCTTGGTGCTGTGGGTGTTACCATTTGTGTTTTAGATCCATGCTCTTCCTGGTTGGTTAATGCATCCTGGGAGAAGGTATGTAAGTGAAGCCATGCAGTGGTAAATGCTTCTTTGATAGATGGGATGGTCCCACTGGCTCGGAAAGAGGTGATAGTCTACTTCCTCTTTGTGAAAGTATCACAGGATGCCATAGATCCAGACAATTCCTTCCCAAAATTTCTTTCTGAGGAAGGTTATTGAGAAAGCAGATAACCTGTAGTTTCCTCCTGGTGGAAGCAGACTATGTGAAACTCCATCAGTCAGGTTTCAGACCAGGATATAAAACTGAGATAGCTTTGGTTGTTCTTGTCAATGAACTCTGGCAAACACATCTTGGAGATAAGTGGTTCTAACCTAGTTTTGCTTGATCACTCAGCCGTCTATGACACTGTCCAGATGGTTTTATGAGTGGAGGCATCAGTTTAGGCTGTTGTAGGCACTGTTTTCTCCTTCCTCTGGAAGTTCCAGTCACTGTTAGGTGACAGCAATCTAGTCTAAGAACTGTGCTTGACAAAGTGCCTCACTGCTTCCCCCCTCCTCTAATTCAATGAAGGGCATCATCATTAACATAGGGTGCAGTATCATCAGTATGCTGATAGCACAGTGGCAGTAGTTTTGGGTCATTGGATCCTAGAATCAAATAAAACTTAAGAGATTTCTTCCTTGAATTTGGGCCAGGGTGCACAGCCGTGTTTGGATTTAGTGCACAGCTTGGGGGCCCTCCTCAATTCAAATCTCCTATTTCTAGGGCAGGTGACAGTTGTGTCTGGGGAAAGAAATTGCTTTGTTTCATATTATGCCCCAAATGCACCTCTTCATGAGGCCCTGATCATGATCACTCATACCTTAATCAGCTTTCAATAGAGTATTGCAACACACTAGATGGGGCCACTCTGAAGACCAATTAGAAAGTTCATGTGGCCCATAATGCAATGGCGGAGGATGTTATGGATGTTCTTGTTTATGCTCATGTAATAACTTTACTCCACAAACTGCACAGGATCACCATAGGTTTCTGGTGGCAATTCAAGGTGTTGGGCTGATTGAGCCTTACATGACATAGAACTAGGTTATTTGTGGGCTCACCTCCTTCCAAGGATATCTGCCTGTCTTCCAGACTCTGACAGAGAGGACATTCTTTGGATGCCTTGGTGGACACAATGTGATCATAAGGGACCCAGGAGGTGTGGCTTCTTGCTAGTATGCCCAGCTCTTTAGAATGATCTTCTCATGTCATATGGCCCCGACCCTGCAGTCCTTTAGAAAGAAACTAAAGACTATGTGTCTTGGGGTCAGAATGAGTAGAGCCCCCAATTGATTAGTAAAGAAGATTTCACTTCTTATAGCCATTTTATCATTTTATTAAGTTTTAATAAGATACATTGCTTTGTATTGGTTATGTTTTTTTCTTCTTGTTGTATGCTGCCCAGCATGGCAAGGTCTCTTTTGAGCAACTATATATTTCAGCTAGAGGCAAACAAAGTAATTTACTTCTTGGGAAGTACCAGTGTGTAATAGGACTTCAAGCGAAACCATTGGGAATCCTTTTATTCTTGAGAGTTTGCTTTGCTAGCATGTGTTCACATCAGATATAGCAAAAAATAATCTTGTTGTACAGCTTTTCTGTACTATATATGGACCAATAGAGGAAAAAATTCCATTCCAGACATCGTGGGAGGATAAAAATCAAATGATAAAAATGTTTTTGCTTTCAGTCTGTTTTTACTGCCATTCACCCTGCTCTCAAATGCTTAAAATCTTGGTTTTTTTAAGGTTGCTGTTACGGACAATATTAATTTAGAAGAACTTTACATGCTGATATCACAGCTGCTTCTTGGTTAAGGAATTGCCAAATGGCATAGTTGTTAACAGAATTATGGTTTAGTTGCTCAACTTGGAAATGATGAGTTATTGTGGGCAGACCTCTGCAGTATGTTCTAAATCATATCTACTACGTCCCAAAATTCAACCATCTTAATTTTTATGGCACTTACAATTATTGAAACTGCTGATTCATTAGGAAGACCTTGAAGATTTAACATATATTTTCTGCTTGAGAATAAGAGAACTTGTTAAATTTTGCAGGTAGTAAAATTTATTTGTATTACAGCAATATTGTTAGGAGTTTTTTTTAGTGATGATAGTTCCTATTTTTATTAACTGCATCTAATAGGAAGTAAATTTTGTGAAAAAAGATCTTAGGAAATGACCAAAGGAAAAGTTCAACATGAATTCCTTGTCTTTTTAAAATATATTTTACAGTATTTTACAATATTTTATTTAATTTCTGCCCTGAATATTACATTTTATTTATTTGTTAAACAGCCAGATATATCAAAATCAATGGAAACAATAGAATAGTTGAAAGAAAGTAACATAATTAGCTGAGTTTTGTAGATTTTTTTTTATTGGAGCCCAAATATTGTGTGAATAGAGTCTTAATATAGATTGGTAGTGGTTGATAAGCTCCCATATAGAAATTCAAAGGAGAAACCAAGGCAAAGTAGTGTGTGTGTGTGTGTGTGTGTGTGTGTGTGTGTGTGTGTGTGTGTGTGTGTGTGTGTGTGTGTAGAATATAAATCAACAGTAAACAACAAAAACTAGTATATCAATGGCAGCTTTCACTTAATGTAAGGGCAAAAACCCACTGCAAAGGGGCTGCTTTGGTGTCTTTTAAATATAAAATGAGCTATTTTATTTAATACCTTTGCTGTTAAAACTATGTTAACAGAAATACCACAAACTAAACAAAAATATATTTTATATTCTGGAATCCAGTTGAAAATTTGCCTGAATCCATGTTGTTTGATTTATAAATTACTGTTTCGTAGAACTGCTGACTTTGATAATAATGCTGATGTTCATTTTAGTAATTCTGACCCGTTAAAATTAGTGTTAGTCATCTTTCAGTAGCAGTGATTCAGAGAGACTGATTCATTGTCATTATAGATTTCTCTCATAGTATCATTTGAATATTTTAGCTATTATGTGACCCAGTTATAATTATTAGGCTGAAAAGTAATTGTTTCTTTTTTTAAAAAAATCTTTTTTTATCAACCATGTTATTATTACTGGGTCTTTTTATCCCTAATTCTTTTCTTTTTTTTATCATTGGAGTGGTAGTAAGTTCTTTGGACAATAGAGTTGGGAATTCTTTTTAGTAGAAGGATATATTCCAATGAACAAAACTGATTTATAGAAAATCCATACAGGTTGGATATACTGTAGGCCATTCTGGGATTCAAAAACATTTAGTAATCATATAACATTGTTATGTAGGACAACAGCATACATGTGGAACATCCTTTTTACCACAATGACAGATAACTAAGAACTATTTTGTGGCATCTACTTCGGGTATCAAATTATAAGTTTTTGAGTTCTTTAAAGTTGTTAGTTAAGGTAGTACTGTAAATTTAAAATGTAGGAGAAAAAGGTCAATGTTCAGACCATGAACCTACATTCATTGAATGCTAAGAGTGGGCTACATATTTTCAAATTAAAGTACAAAGTGTAGAAGAGATTGTTGATTGTTCTAGCTTCCCCACACGATGCTTCAATAGGGGCAAGAAGGAAAAGTTGGAAATGGAGGAACATATAAGTCAAATAACTACTTTGATGGGAATATTGCATGTTTTTAAATTTCAAATTTAGTATCTAGAGAGCTAAAAGAGAACAAATTAAATTTCTGTAAACATTTATTTAATGAAATTTATACCCCATGCACTGCAGCAGCGGCTTTTATCTACCAGCAAGTGAGCCATCACATTGGCACCAGTTAAAAGTTTTCAAACACAGGTATTCCTTGACTTACAACCATTCATTCAGTGACCGTTCAAAGTTATGGTGACTCTGAATGAACCTATCCAAAAATTACACTTGTGGTAGCTCCCCCTGATCACATGAACAAAATTAAGATCTTGGCAGCGTGCCTCCATTTATAACTGCAGTGGTGCTTCAACACCCCTCATTTGCCTATCTCCCCCATCTGTGCTCTTTTGACCCCCTGCACACCGTGGTCCCTGCCATCCCAGCCAACCTTCACTATTTTCCTTCTCCCACAGCTGACCAAGCATGCCTGTCATGGTCTTTCACAAATAGCTGCTAGCTTCACAAGGCTTTCTCCCCCAGGTCACACAAAACATCTTGGGGAAGATTTATTTATTTATTTATCGTATTTATTGCTTCCCATCTTGCGGTTTAAGGCGACGCTGGGGGCTTAAGATGGCCTCACATGGCCACCAGCTGCTGTGCAAAGGGCCAGGCATGCCTCGTCAGCATTGTGAGCAAGAAGGTGGTGAATATCAGCTGGGGTGGTTGGGACTGGGCTGAGGCAGCTGTGGTTTCCTGGGGCAGGAAGAAGCCCCTTTGCACCATGTTGCTGGGCTGGGGTTGGATTTGAGGCCTCCATGCTGAAACTCAGGGGCTCTTGCAGTGTGAAGCCCAGCCCCAGTCTGGCCCAACGGCATGGTGCAAAGGGGTTCTTGGCACATCGTAGTTCTGGATCTGAAAGAATCCCTGAACCGCAATATGAAGCCCTTCACAGCAAGAAGCCTAGCCTGGCCCAGGAGCATGGCAGAAAGAAGCTTCTTGGTGCGCTGTGGTTCTGAGGCAGCAAGAAGCCCTTTTGTACCATGCTGTTGGGCTGGGCTGGGCTGGGCTGGGCAGCCTGTGCTGGGCTGGGCAGCCTGGGCTGGGCTGGGCAGCCTGGGCTGGGCTGGACTGTTGGGCTGGGCTTCCCGGGGTGGCTGCAACTCGGGGCTTCTTGCAGCACCATAGCCACAATATACCAAGAAATGCCACATTCTCCATCTTGGGTGGAGTCTTCATTCATGCTGGGTAGTCCTAGTCCATTCAGTGTGAGGACCGAGTCTGTTCTTCCTCTTTTTTTTTGCTGGGTCCGCCCACTTGGCCCCCCAGTTTAGGCTCGGTCCTCAGAGAAGACTCGATGTGGCTACCATAGGAACCGTAAAAGCTATATGGTTCTCCCTTCCTTATACCGCCCGACAAGGGGGCGGATGTTTGTTAGCAAAAAAAAAGGTAACCTTTTAAAGAAACATGCGTTAAATTACAAAGGAAAGCCAGATTTTAACTCCCTTTAAAGTGAAGAAAACTCAATTCTCTGTCTTTTTTTTTTTTTTAACTGGGGTTTTGTAGGNGCAAGGAATTTTTTCCTCTCTCTCTCTCTTTCTTTCCATTCTTAACCTAAATCTAAGGGGACCAATTTTAATTTTTTGTTTGTTTGTAATATTGAGTTGGCCTGAAGAGAACAGCACGTATATTTTTGTTTTTTTGTTTTCCCCCTAGCGCACAGCAGGGGAGCTGCGGCTCCTGCTGGGTTTTCTTCTCGCCAGCCGAAAGTTCGGGGCATTGACTATCTGGGCTTGCCCTGGTCTGCCACAGCGAGAATTATCTTACTGGCATAGACCCTCTGGGCATGCCCTGGTCTGCCAGCCGGAGTGAGGGACTCCGGAAAGCTGGATGGCAGAGGGAACAGCAGGAGCGCATTTTAATTAAAAGGATCCCTCAGAGTGCTCTCGAAGTCCCTTTAC
>QLTV01004083.1:1667494-1697220 GCA_003457575.1 Thermophis baileyi
TGTGAGAGCCGACAAGGGCAAGCCCTGTAATGTCCAGGCCCCCGGGAGAGTCAAACGCACGCTGGCTTAAACGCTGTGAAGCCTCTTCCCCCTCCCCCTCGGTCACTTCGCTTGCTGGAACGGCAGGAACTTTAAAAGGACTTCGCGAGCACTCTGAGGGATCCTTTTAATTAAAATGCACTCCTGCTGTTCCCTCTGCCATCCAGCTTTCCGGAGTCCCTCACTCCGGCTGGCAGACCAGGGCATGCCCAGAGGGTCTATGCCAGTAAGATAATTCTCGCTGTGGCAGACCAGGGCAAGCCCAGATAGTCAATGCCCCGAACTTTCGGCTGGCGAGAAGAAAACCCAGCAGGAGCCGCAGCTCCCCTGCTGTGCGCTCGACCGAGAGGGGGAAAACAAAAATATACGTGCTGTTCTCTTCAGGCCAACTCAATATTACAAACAAACAAAAAATTAAAATTGGTCCCCTTAGATTTAGGTTAAGAAGGGAAAGAAAGAGAGAGAGAGAGGAAAAGAGAAAGAAATTCCTTGCAAAGGGGAAGAGAATTTCCCCCCCCCAAGGGTTCCGACTCACGCTCTCTTTCTCCGATGAAGCAGATTCAGGGAGTTAGGTAGCCACAAGTGTCCTCTCTGAGGACCGAGCCTAAACTGGGGGGCCAAGTGGGCGGACCCAGCAAAAAAAAAGAGGAAGAACAGACTCGGTCCTCACACTGAATGGACGAGGACTACCCAGCATGAATGAAGACTCCACCTGATGAGAAGAGGCGTATCAGGTAAGACCAACGCCCCTTCTTTTCCTGGCCTCTGCCACTTGCACACATGTACCCACGTTCTCTTTCCTCTGTCTTCCTGAGCTCACACCACACTGCAGCATTGCTTCAACTTTCACATAACGTACACCACCCCTCCCACCGCCAACTCCTTGCAGCACTCCCGCACTCTTTACCAGGGACCTCCTCTGCTTCCTGCTTAACCCTCGTATCTGAAGTTACGTCAGAAACTGGGACTGCCAGTATCACTAAGCAAGATGGTCACCTGCCATTGCACTTTACAGCCACATTGCTTAGCAATATTCCAGTCTCAATTGTGGTTGTAAGTCAAGGACTACCTGTGCTATAAATAATCCTGAATAAAGCTTATTGTAGTGATTGTTGTAGTAGTCTAACCTGGAAGTTTAAAAAAGGGATGTATTTGGCACTATATTCTCCAACTCTTAAGAAAGTCACAACTCATATACCAGCCTCTGTTGGTCAAAAACCATCTTGTCACTGACTCCACCTGTTGTGCAGTAGTTCTGAGTTCAGGAGAACCTACAATTTACATACCCACTTCTTTAAGGAGAATGTAACCCATCTTGCTCTAGATTGAATAAGGGCATCAGAAAATCCATGGGTTTCTGGACAAGTTGTAGTTGGGATTCAACTTTGGAATCCATCCAGATCCTTATAGGATAACTAGCAGATGAGAACATTGCATCTTGTGCAATACTAGGGGTAGAAAATAACATTTTAATATTCCTTGTTGATACCTCTCCCATATTGATGGTGGTATCAGCTGGTAGATAGGAACTTTCTATAGATGTCCAATTACCGTATTTTTCGGACTATGAAGTGCACTTCCCACCCCCCCAAAAGTGGGTGGAAGTGTCTGTGCATCTTATACAGCAAATTTTGCGGGGGAGAGGGGGGTTGGTGCGGTGCCAATCAGCTGTTCTAGGCGGCGGGGATCGCTGCCGCTGCCTATTGCCACCGCTGCGGCCTATTCGCAGCGATCGGCGACGAACAGGCCGTGGCGAACAGGCGGCAGAGGCAGATTTTTTTTCCTCCTCTAAAGCTAACGTGCATCTTATAGTCCGGAGCGTCTTACAGTCCGAAAAATAGGGTACATGGGGGAATGAGAATTCCATGCTGGAATGACCAGGGGAAACGGTTCTTCCACACTAATAGTGATTGGAACTGCCACTTGGTAAGGAATTAAAACCATTGCACAAGTATTTCCAACTCTCAACCCTTTGTAGGCAACCCAGAAGGGTACATGATTTGGGGATCAACCAGATAGGCAGTTTCCTCCATCCAGATGCTATTGAATGGAATCCGCAAGAATGATCATACGTTTTTGCTCTTCGACTTTGAACCTCAACTGTAAAGCATCCAGAGTCCTCCAGGAACTTTCGTAGCTATTATAGTCCCACTACTTTTTTTGCAAAACTTTCCCTTGAAAGGAAAGGATGGGGAGCAAATACAATTATCTCACATTGTTAGATTGCAAAATATTATCTTTAAGTAAGGAAGAATCACTGCTATCTACAAGGCAGCTGGCACTATCTTTTCCCTCAGAAGTATTGATCATCTTCCAAATCCAATTCTCATCCCATGTGTCACTAATCAGAAAATCCAGGGATGGCAAGGATCCAGTTTGCAGATGACTCTGTTCATACCATAGAGGACCCTTCCCACATGATCAGAGATATCATTTAGTTAACATGTGGCAAGTAATTGTTAGATATCTTACTGAGATCTAAACTGCTCTGTCACCACTGTAACTTACGACAATGATTTCCATTGCACAGAATGAATAAGTACTATCCTTAATTCTGTCATAAATCAGTTTTACTGGATAATACCGCCTTCTAACATAATACTAGGGAATTATCTTCTTTCCACATGATTTTGTGCTTTATAGGTTATTAAGTACTCTTTTATCTTGTCTTGTTTATTTTTCTGACCTGGAATTGAGAAACTTTTTCAGTGTTGCATAGGGAGGCTTTCTATTGCCACCTGCAAAGTTATTTATTCTGAGTTTGGTAGCTCCTTCATAATAGATCTGGAAGAACAGGAAGTTATTCCTGCTTAATTGTATGAATACAGAGAATTCTGTGTCAGCAGAATCCTATTATTGGATTTCATCTGTTATGTGGGAAAGCCATGGCAGCTGCATTGCGCAAAACAGCTTTTACAATAGTAATATGTTTTGTTGGATAATTTCATCTTTCTCAAATGAAGTTTTCCTTATTTTCTTTCCGTTTTTATAACCCTATATGAAATTGTTAAAATACAATCTGCCTATTTTGCTCCAATATTGTTGCTAAATTTAAAGCATTTGTCTCCTTAAATAAAACAATTTAGGTTTTAAGAAACATTCCTTTTAAAAAGAAGGCTTTCAAGTGGGGAAAAAGCCAGTCTTCGTTCAAGTAGCTAAATAAACAGTTCATTTGAATAAGTCACAATTAGAAGACAATGTTATTATATAGTGAATAAAAAGAATAGCAGAGAAACATGTTGGAATTACATGTACAATAGGTAAACAAGGTTCTATTTCATATAAACAGGAAGCTAGGAAAATAAGTTTTTGTTTAGTTTTAAACCCTATGTTCACCTCCCAATATAGGCTACATAAATTGATATAACAAATGCATACAAATATTTTCATAGAGTCAGATCAATATTGTCTCAATACTGTTTACAGTGAATGTTTCAGTTCTCCAGGGTTTTAAACAGAAGTCCTTTCCATCTTTTTTTTTTACTTGCAGAACATAGTATAATATTATCCAGCAATTTCATCTTGAGTTCATTACTGTATGGTATACATTTTAGATAAAGATTGTTTCCAAATTTGTTTTCCTGCCAATGAAAAGAACTCCTATTGGGAGATTAAATTCTGTGTGGCCTATTTCTCTGTGTATTATTCCCAGATCTCCAGAGATTTGGAACATCTGCCTTATTGCTTTCTGGTATACTATCCAATAATTTCTGCTGTATGATACTGATGTAGAATTAATCTTTTTTTTCTTCAAGGCAAGTCATTTGAAGAAGTTAAACTATTAAATTCACAGTGAGATATTAATTTATAGGTGTCTATTATTTTGTCGTCTTGTGGGTAATCTGTTGTGTAGAACACAAAGATTATATTATGGTTCGAAACAAACTGAGAACTATAACTTTATATCTGCAATTATAAATATTGGCTTGAAATTATTTGTTCAACTGGAAAATATTTCCGCTTATGATTAAGGGTTCTCAATTTTTGTGATCCTCTATGTACCACAATCCTTTCTAACACATATTGCTTTCTAAAGTACTTAATGAATATCCAGAATAGATTTTTTTTGCTTTTCTCTTTGCATAGGATTGCAAACGAATGCAGGTTTAATAGCAGGTTATCCTCTTGCAACCCATACAACCAAAATATTGTAAAGATTTATGATATCAGTTCATCTTTAAAAATATATAACACTGCATTTAGTCCCATGTTTGGCCCAAGCTTTTGGAGAGTAGCCCTCCTACAAACTATTCAAAATCATTGGGAGTCAGGCAATATATAGATTTAATAAATCATTATAATACACAAAGAATGATGTAACTATCTAATAGAAATTGTACTAATTTGATTTAGAGAAAGTAGATGGATCATTGGGAAAGTGTCTCATCAGCATAATAGAAATTCGAATGAATATATATATATTCATAGGGAGAAGAATCCTGTGGCTCAGAGGTTTAATCACTTGCCTTGTTAGGCAAGGGGCCTGGGTTCTAATCCCATAAGGGTGTGGCTAGCTGATGAGAGCTAAATAGCTTGAAATAGATCTATACTAGTCTCCCTTTATTTATGTAAAAAAAATATAACATATATATATATATATATATATGTATGTATATATATATATATATATATATTGCAACAAACAGAGATTTCAGCATCACAGAATTTGTTAGCTTAAGTAGAAGTTATTTTCTGATATTACTTGTTCAAGAGATGACTACATTGGGTAGATAGAATCAATCTCAAGTCTTATATATATATATATATATGTATGTATGTATATATATATATATATAGTTGCCTATATTATTTTGTTAAAATATTTTATATTTTAACCTTCAAAATAAAGCTTTCTCAGAGAAGTCTATAGTTTAAATTGATTTTAAAATTAAAATATCGGCTAAAAAAGAGCATGCAAATAATGTTAATTGTACTCATTTAGTCTCAATATTAATCTTGTAAATACCTGTAGGATAAATTTGAACAATGGAGAATGAATTTGTCATTGATAGATTGTATTTTTCTTCTTTCAGGTGCCCCCCTCGTACTTTTTTGCCAGCACTATGTAAAATTTTTCTTGATGAAAGTGCTCCTGACAATGTATTGGAGGTAACAGCTCGTGCCATAACTTATTATTTGGATGTATCAGCAGAATGCACTCGACGGATTGTGGGAGTAGATGGTGCTATCAAAGCACTTTGTAATCGTTTAGTAGTTGTGGAACTTAACAACAGAACTAGTAGAGACTTAGCCGAGCAATGTGTAAAGGTAGGTTTATATTTTTTATTTGTCACCAAGAAAAGCTATAAAGCATGTTTTCAGTAATATGTATATAGACAAGAATTTAGTTGCTTTAAATTGAGAGTTTTGCTAAATAGATACAGTATTTGCAAAAGCATGTACTCATCACAGCCTGCAATTAAAGCCTTAGTGTAGAAACTATGCTCCTCTATAGATTGATGCATCAGTATAGAGAAAACACACATAGTATAGTATTGAAAACTTCTGCATGTGCAGAATACCCATATAATATGCACATACAGATGTACACATACCGTGTTTCCCTGAAACTAGGACCGGTCCGGATAATAAGCCCAATTGGGCTTTCGAGCGCATGTGCTAAAATAAGCCCCTCCCTGAAAATAAGCCCCCCCCAAATACTTAGACGCATGCGCAGCTGCCGCGCAAACAACACGACGTGAGGAGGCAAGGCCGGAGAGGGGGTAAAGGGAGGGGGAAAATGCCCCACGCGCCCCACACACACCTGCCATCCACGTGGAATGGCCTCACGCGCCCCTTCTCTTAGTGGCAGCCGCAAAAAGAGCGGCCGAAAAAAAAATCTTGCCAGCCCTAGCCTTGTCGACTTGGGATTGGGGGGAGAGGGACTGGTGCCGGAGCTCTGAGCAGTGGCCAGTGCGGGCTGTCTGCGCAGCCATGAAGCGGGATCGGCGTGGCCGGTTCTTGCCCGCAGCATTGGCAGCGAGGATCGGGTCTGAGCTGCTGCCGCCCGAGATCAGCAGGCCAGATTCGGTGAGCCGGATGCACTGCTGCCACTCGGAGAAGAAGAGAGAGAGGAGGCGCTGCGAGAGAGCCCATTTCTCATGTTCTTGTCCTCCCGGGTGGCAGCAGCGCGTTCAGCTCCCCGAATCTGGCCTGCCAATCTCGGCCAGCGAGGGGGAGTGGCAGGTGGGGAGGGGTGGGACGGCGGTGAAGTGAGACGCATGGAGCAAGACGGCTCCCCTTGCCGTCTCTTCTTCCCCCCTCGCCGGGCATGGCAGGAGCTGGAACTCAGGTAAGACACGGTGGAGAAGCGAGACAGGTGGGGCGTTGGATGGGACGGGGCGGGGCGGGGCGGGCCGTGAGATACGCATCTTACCGGAGACTGACAGTTCCGCCACGTCTCTTGGCCGGTCTGTGCAGGGAAACATCTTGCACAGTAAAGAAAAGCTGCTTGCGAGTGCTAGGACTGGCAAGAGTTTTTTTGCAGCTGCTCTTTTTGCGGCCGCCACTAAGAGAAGGGATGCGCAAGCTAGGGTTTGCTGGAGCGACCTCCATAAGGCCGTTCCGCGTGGATGGTAGATGCGTGTGGGGCATGTTCCTCCCCCTTCGCCCCCCCTTGCCTCCTCACCTCGTGCTGTTTGCACAGGAAGCAACGAAAAAGCTGCCACGATTGCTGGAGGCGGCAGCCTGAGCGGCACTGGCGAAGCAGCTGGTTGGCGCTCCGGCACCAGTCCCTCTGCCACGGGCCAAGGTTTAGGGGCCTTCACCCCCAAAATAATAAGACCCTCCCGATAATAAGGCCAAGGCCATATTTCGGGGGTCAAAAGAAAATAAGACCCTGTCTTATTTTCAGGGAAACATGGTACATAGTATTGTTTATTCTGTTTCCATTATATAAGTAATTATATGGCATTGTTGTTCATTTCAATTATACTACACAAAGTAAAGATATCCAAGTTTTTGGCATCAAAATTACATACCAAGAACATTAATTAATCAGCTTTGCATGAAGGCATTGCTAGAGATGTGAAGGCCCGGAAAAAACCCGGAAAAATTCAGAAAATTTTCCGTTTTTTTCCTGAAGGCTTTTTTGTTTTTTTCAAAAAAATTGGAAAATTGAAAAAAAAAAGAACAGTATGCATTTCTTCCTTTAGGAGGTGTTGCTATTGTAACAAGAAAAAGGTTTCAGTTTTGCTTTTGCATGTTAGTGGGTTGAATGACTTTCAATCTTAAAAAGACAAAAAACTGCTAATGTAGCATTTTTTTCCATTTTTCCGAAATTTTCCATTCCCCCCCCCCAAAAAACGGAAAAAACCCGGGTTTTTTTCCGAGCTTCAAAATTTCCGGAAATTTTACATCTCTAGGCATTGCCTAATTTCAACTAAAATATTTTCAAATCACGATAGAAAACAGTATTGTATTTTGCCAGCATTAAATGCAGATTTTGAGGGCGTGCTTCAGATCTTGTCAGCTGGCAGGGACTAAAAGATGGCCCCTATCTGCAGTAGATCCTACTCTATGGAATATCACTGCTCAGATATTAAAATGACCCCAATCCTCTTGACTTTTCATAAAGCTTTAAGAACTTGGCTGTGTTCCTGAGCCTGGGGGAGGGTGCCTGAATGTGTTAAGAGCTCAATTTCTTGGCTTTATTGTTAAATTGGCTAACTGTCTTGGCTGCCGTGTATATTTATTTTGGATGCTTTTATTGTTTTAAAAATGTTTTTTTATTGTTTTAATTGTTTTTATAGCGTTGGAATTGTAAGCTGCACAGAATCATTGATGAGATAGGTGGCTATGGAAATTGAATGAATGAATAAATATGAAAGCACCAGGGGTGGGTTCTAACTTACCTCGCTGCCGGTTCGCTTCCTCCCGCGCCTCATGGGCACGCCTTGTGGGCGCGCATGCACAGTGCAAAAATTTTTTTTAAAATAAAAAAAGCCAAAAACAAGATGGCGACGCATGCGCAGTGCCGGAAACTCGGCTTTTGCGCATGCGCAGAAGAAAAAAGAAATAAAAAAATTAAAAAAAAAGATGGCAACGCCCACAGACCGGCACCGACCAAACCGAATCTGTGACGTCATTGTGACGTCACCAGCGGGTCACTACCGGTTCAGGTGAACCGGTCCGAACCGGGAGGAACCCACCTCTGGAAAGCACTCTTGATTCATTACTCCAAATATACTCTTAGCTTTTCTATATAAGTCTTTGTTATTGTTTGGACTTCAGTCCTGCCTGATAATGTAGTCCTTGATTTACAACCACAATTGAGTCCAAAATTTCCATTGCTAAGCAAGGCAGTTGTTAAGTGAGTTTTGCCCCATTTTATGACTTTTTTTGCCACAGTTGTTAAGTGAATCACTGCAGTTAAGCGAATTATGTGGGCATTAAAAGAATCTGGCTTCCCTCGTAGACTTTGCTTGTTGGAAGCCAGCTGAGAAGATTACAGATTTCAGGAGTGTAGAATCCCTGCTTATTCAACCTTGCATTTCTTGTCTGTTTTCCACTGTATTTTTTCTATCACTTTTCCCTTGGCTTAGCACTTTATTTTTATTTTTCTCTATCAGAAGGAAAAGTTGCCCCAACTTTGCCTAGTCCTTTTCAGTCTACCTGTCATTCTTCTGACCTCCTGTACCCCCTTCCCCAACCCTGCCCACATTCTTCCCTAACTGCTAAAACAAATGGCTTCTTTCCAAAGGGGAAAAAGTGTCAAGAGGTTTTGCTTTTTGTAGGGTTGACAACACCTGAGAACATTTTAATCAGATTGGCATATAGGAATGTTGTTACCTTCTTGTTTCCTGTTCACAACTGTCATCGACTGTCTTATATAAAAATTATACAGCTTGATCTTCAGATATTTAACTGAAAAACTAGTTTAAATATGTGTTACAAATCTAGAAAGCTTTTAAACGCTTGTTCATATCGATTTATTGTATATTAAAATCTATACTCTGATGTGAATTAAGTTCCAGAAAAAACAATTTGCATTGATCCAACCAAATAGTAATATAGTAATTGTTTCTGTATTTCCTCCTATCACTCACACATATTCTATCATAAAACCTGAACAAGTTTCTGACACTGATTAATGGAGGTTTGTTTTTGGAAGTTGCTTTTTTATATTGTTATAAATGAGTATGCTTTCCTCTAGTTAGTTAATGTATTATCTTCTCTATTTCATTATGACATTTCTATAATGTTGTGCTGATGTTTTCTGTTTAGAGCCTTATTGTCATTTCTTTTCCCATCTTTTCCATATGGACACAAGTAATTTTGGTTGCTGTGCTGTTTAATAGCATGACTTGTTCTTTCACCTTAAAGAAAGACCTGTTCATTTAAAAAACATATTGATTCAGTAAGATAAGAGAACTTTAGGAGCATGGGGTATTTTTGTCATGAGTTGATGCCAAAATTCCATTTGCATTTAGGTGTTGGAACTTATCTGTACCCGTGAATCTGGTGCTGTGTTTGAAGCTGGAGGGTTGAACTGTGTGCTGACTTTTATTCGTGATAGTGGGCATCTTGTTCATAAAGATACTTTACATTCTGCTATGGCTGTGGTATCCAGACTTTGTGGGAAAATGGAACCACAGGATTCTTCTTTAGAGATCTGTGTTGAATCGCTCTCAAGTCTATTAAAACATGAAGACCATCAGGTAAATAGTTAATAATCTTGATGACCTATGTAATTCCATAATTATGTGCATCTTGCCACGTTTGAAAATCTGTAAAAAAAATTACAAAAAATTGAATAATCGCATCATATTCCTCTTTTAACCAGGTGTAAATTAACTTATTAACTTGGAAGCATTAGATAAAGGTTCCCCCGCACATGCGTGCTAGTCATTTCTGGCTCTAGGGGCAGTGCTCATCTCCGTTTCTAAGCCGAGGAGCCAGCGCTGTCCGAAGATGTCTCCGTGGTCATGTGGCCGGCATGACTAAACGCCAAAGGTGCACGGAGCGCTGTTACCTTCCCACCAAAGTGGTCCCTACTTTTCTACTTGCATTTTTTACATGCTTTCGAACTGCTAGGTTGGCAGAAGCTGGGACAAGTAACGGGAGCTCACTCCGTTACGCAGCGCTAGGGATTCGAACCACTGAACTGCCGACCTTCTGATCGAGAAGATCAGCAACTTAGCCACTGAGCCACCGCGTCTCCTATTGGAAGCATTACTGAATATTTATTAAGATAATATTTATTGAAATATTGTTGAAAGCAGTGTACATGGTTTTTTCATCTCCACGTATTAACCCCACAATAATTCCGTGCTAGAAAGATTTAAGGTATCACACTCAGCTTTATGGTTATTTGGAGATTTGTATGTGTCCTAGCTGAAATTGTTGCTTTTTAATCCTATTGGTTCTACATTGAGAAATGCAAAACTGTCTTTTTTTTTCCCTTTTGTCATTAGAGAAAAGACAGTGCACATAAAAAGGTAGCTATTTGGGAAGAATTTAAATAAGGTCATGTTCTGCTGAGCAGAACAAAGATAGAGGGCAAATTTGGGAAAATACTTTTGTCTCTTGCTTGGTGAATTGTTGGAATGGGGCACAAGAAAAATAATAGGAATAAGCAAGGATTCTGTAACTGAACATAATTGTGAATCTACAAGCTAGTAGCTTTAAGGATATAGTCTGCAGCAACAGTAGAATATCTAAAAATTGTCTGAGCGTAGTCTTGAGTAAGTATAGCTTGCTATACTAAAGTATCCTGAAAGAACTTGTCTCATGGTTCTTTGAGAATAATAACAACTCTTTGAGAATATATGTATCTATTTCCTTCAGGTTTCTGATGGTGCACTGAGGTGTTTTGCTTCACTAGCTGATAGATTTACTCGCCGTGGAGTTGATCCAGCACCATTAGCCAAACACGGACTAACTGAAGAGCTGTTATCTCGTATGGCTGCAGCAGGTGGTATTGCTTCAGGACCATCTTCAGCATGTAAACCTGGCCGGAGTAGCACAGGGGCACCAACTGCAACAGCAGACTCTAAATTAAGTAATCAGGTGTCAACTATAGTAAGCCTGTTATCAACTCTTTGCAGAGGTTCTCCCGTAGTAACACACGTAAGCATTCTTGGAATACTGTTAACTAATAGTTTTAAAATAGTGTTTGGCGACATATATGATCACATTTGTGCATTCTAAAAACTATAGTTGAGAAACAATGACTCTCATAATTGTAATTGTACATTGTAAATTCTGAGTGTGTTAATTAAGTTAATTAAGTTAACCAGTTGCAGTTGATTTATATATAAAAGCTCAGCTTTTTTGGGGGGGGGTGTGTGTGACGATATCCCTTTCTCACTGGATCTTCTGAAGTTATATTTCAATTATTTCTAGGATCTCCTAAGATCTGAGCTTCCAGATTCTATAGAAAGTGCATTGCAGGGCGATGAAAGATGTGTACTTGATACCATGCGTTTGGTAGATCTTCTTTTGGTATTACTATTTGAAGGACGGAAAGCATTGCCAAAATCAAGTGCTGGGTCCACAGGAAGAATCCCAGGACTTCGTAGATTGGATAGTACTGGGGAACGTTCCCATCGGCAATTGATAGATTGCATTCGTAGTAAAGATACCGATGCTCTAATAGATGCTATTGACACAGGAGGTAAGCAAACTCTTCTTGTTCGGTATAATTCTTAATTGACCAGGACTTTTAATAGGACTGACTATACAGTGGTACCTTGGTGCTTGTCGTTAATTGGTGCTGGGAGGCCTGACTAGTACTAAAAAGGAGTAACAAAGAAACCATGTCACCCTTTGTTTCAACCGGGAAGGACCTCCTGTCTGTCCCTTTTCCTATGTCAGCAACTTTCCCAGCATGGCTGACCTTCTGTCTGCCACTTCCTTTTGCAGTGTCCTTCCTGACATGGCCTATTTCCCGTCCATTCCCATGGCCATCCACCTCTTCCTATCACAGTGCATTGAGTACCGGGACAACATTTTCATATCGAAAAGTACTGGGGTACCACTGTATATCTTAGTTTTTAAAAAGAGTTTATAGGTTTGTGTGATGTGCAAGATACTTGATGAAAAATATTGTTTGTTGTATTAGCTTCATTAAATAGAGCAAGGTTTTTTTCCCCCTTCTCTACAGCTTTTGAAGTAAATTTTATGGATGACGTAGGACAGACCCTCTTAAACTGGGCCTCAGCTTTTGGAACTCAAGAAATGGTAAACATGGAATAAAATAATGGGGTTAACAGTTTTTTCATAGGGGGAATGTATAAATAAACCTAACCTGTTCTTCTTATACAAAACAGGTTGAATTTCTCTGTGAACGGGGTGCTGATGTGAATAGGGGTCAAAGGTCATCATCTTTACATTATGCAGCATGTTTTGGAAGACCACAAGTAGCAAAGGTGAATTTTATAGTAACCATTTGGCCATTGCTCTGCTTTTTTAAATAATGCAACAGTAGAAATAAATTAACCTACCAATGTTCCTTTCTAAAGTGAACCTAAATTTGATTTAAGTATATTAAAGACTTCCTGTGATGTACAATGTGAAAGAATTGTTTGTTTTATTGATTGCTCACTCATGAAGCACCTGTTCACTCAGGCTTCTGGTTTTGTTCACTGATAGGTCCCTTACCAGCTGTCACAATTACATTAATATAAATTCATTTTCATATATCATCTGAAATATTTCCAAATGTATAGAAACTTTTTTCTCCTTGCCATTTTTTTTATACATTCTGCTGTTATTTCATTTAGTCCCAAGGGCTTTTCTGGACACCATCTTATCAGTAAGGTCAAAGATTTTATGTAATTTTAGGTGTGAAGCCTGTTTGAATTTTCTGGAATTTAGTATGTTTCTAAAATATTCACTCCATATGGATAGAATATAACTTCTATACAATTAAATGAGTATTAATAATTAGTATAATTTGTTCACAATGACTCTCTTACCAAAGGCATTATTTTATTTTGTTGCAGATATTTCACACAAGAACTGATAATTCCTCAGGTTTTCTCCCTGTTCTAATAATAATTCCATATCCAAAGCATATATACTTGATCCAATTACAGCTTAATAGATCTCAAAGCATGATATAGTTCCTGAGCCTGTTTTATGACATACACCTTCAATGCTTCTTTTCAGATTTTGTGTTGTGATTCATGTATCTTCATTTCCAAGAAGCACAGTCTATTACTACCTTATCATGAAAGAAAGCTTTACATGGATCCCAAACTGTCTCCAAATTGCCAGCTCTCTTATTTATTTGAGGAAAAAAAAAACCCTGTCTATATCTTTTGTTGTTCCACAAAGTATGAAAATACCATTGCCCACTAATTAGGATGGTTTTGTGTAAAGTCGAAGCTTCGGTTGCATGATTAGAAATTAAATCTGAACCGATGTTACATTTTTCAAATAAAAGTTTAGTAGTAAACATTTGATTCCTTGTAGACACTCTTGAGACATGGTGCCAATCCAGATTTGAGGGATGAAGATGGAAAGACTCCTTTGGACAAAGCTCGTGAAAGAGGGCATAGCGAAGTAGTTGCCATCCTTCAATCTCCAGGTTAGTGTGAAAAGTTGCTAGTCTGTTTTTCTTAAAATTCAGCTTCAATATGCGAATATCAAAATGCATTCGCTTAGCATATTTTACAACATCATTACACTGATTTGGTTATTGCTTATAGTTTGAAATACTGACTGTCCCAATCAGTATTATCTACCATTGCCTTGGCAGTTCTAACACAACGTAGGAATTATGAATCTTCATCTGGTATTGATTGTTGCATGATTTGAACTATGAGGGGGAAAATAATATGTACAGCATAATTATGGGAGGAAAACGTTAGTTCAGTTTGACATTTCTGAAACTGCAGTTCAGATATAGTAATACAATTACTAGCCAATAGCAAGGTGATTAAAATAATGATATGATTGCCTTTTTATGGTACCAATTGTCAAATGTACCGGTATAAACTGGCCAATATGTATTTTTTCTAATTATTTGTTTATTTTTTAATTTATTAGATTTTATAACTGCTATATTAGAGCATCTCTTTGCAGTGTACATATTACAAAGTATTTAAACATATATCCTGTTTTCCCCAAAATAAGACATCCCCTGATAATAAGCCCATTCGAGCTTTTGAGTGCATGGCAGTAAGGCCAAGGGCTTATTTCAGGGTTCAAAAAAAATATAAGACAGGGTCTTATTTTCGGGGAAACACGGTAGTACCCATAATATAAAAACATAATTATTACAAAAAATAAATATAGTAACTTAGAGCAATGTAAACATATATATGGAATTCCTTCAAAATACTATATTTAAAATGGCCTCGGAAACGTTCTATTTTAACTTGCTTCTATAAAGAAAATAATGTTTTTAATATTCATATTGTAAAACCACCAGTCAGAACTGGGAGTTGAGTGGCATATAAATCATTATTATTATTAGAGCTGGTCTAACTTCCTGGGAGAGGTTGTTCCACAGTGTAGGATTACCATTATGGAGAAATGTCTCCTCCTGGTCTCAGTTTTTCTAACTTCACAGAAGTAAAGAACTACAAGTAATTTTTCCTGAGATGTTCATATTGGAACATCTCCGAATCAAAAGAATCAGTTCTAGTCAAATATAACATGATCTTGAAGGTAGCTCAATACCAAGTCGTGGAGAGCCTTATAAGTTAGAACCATTCTTTTGAATTGTACCCAGAAACAATTGGATCCATAACACAGGTCCCATAATGCAGAGATAATGCAGAGCCGAGATGGCGCAGTGGTTAGAGTACAGCACTACAGGCTACTTCAGCTGACTGCTAGCTGCAGTTCGGCAGTTCAAATCTCACTGGCTCAAGGTTGACTCAGCCTTCCATCCTTCCAAGGTGGGTAAAATGAGGACCCAGATTGTTGGGGGCAATATGCTGACTCTGTGAACCGCTTAGAGAGGGCTGTAAAGCACTGTAAAGCGGTATATAAGTCTAAGTGCTATTGCTATTGCTATAATGTGCTGTGCCGATTAACACAGAGATCACTGCATTTTATATCAAATGCCGTTTCTGAGTCATCTTTAAAGACAGTCCTATTCAGATCACTTTACAGTAGTCTAATTGACTGGAACTATCTACTGAAGAAGCACTGGAACTACTGGAACACAGTTTCCTCAACTCTTAACAGCTGTTCCAGAAAAATAGTATGGTTGATGGAATCAAAAACTACTGAAAACAGAACCAGAAGGTCCAGACAAATATAATCAACTGGTATAAGCAGGGGTGTTTCTGTCTTATACCAAGTCTGAATCCTTCAGAAAATGGTTTAAAGTTTATTCAGTTCAGAATGTCTAAGTAGTTTGCACTAATCAGTACAACTAATCAAAATGCTTTTTAAAAACCTTTGATAGAAGTTTCTTTAAACAAATTGTAGGTGACTGGATGTGTCCAGTTAACAAAGGAGATGAAAAGAAAAAGAAAGATGCCAATAGAGATGAAGAAGAATCAAATGAGCCCAAAGGTGATCCAGAAATGGCACCAATATACTTGAAAAGACTGCTACCTGTGTTTGCGCAAACATTTCAGCAAACTATGCTGCCTTCAATAAGGTAAAAAAGAAGGAAAAGACTCTTTTCATGGATGTGAATTGAAATAAGAATCAGATTTATATTATTCTGACTAAAAAAAAAAGAATTTCAGCTTGCTGTTTCTTCTCTCAAATTACCATATTATTTATGTTTATTGTTACCCTAATACTCAAGGTTGATTTTGAGTTGTCATACCTTGTATTCCAATGTTATTCTATAAAGGCATATTCAGGTAAGCATGTGTGAGAAGAGAAAATAGCAATGGAATGGAGTAATGGTGTGACTCTGAATAGCTCTTAACTGGCTGGAATAAAACTCTGATTTCAAGTGAAAATAATACAAAGCAAGTAATTTGGCTTTAAATTCAAAACTTAGTGTGTAATTCCCAAAAGTATTTTTCCTTTTAATTAAAAAAAAATGCTATTTTCTCTTGTATAGAAAAGCAAGTCTTGCTCTCATCAGAAAAATGATTCACTTTTGTTCTGAAGCTCTTCTCAAAGAAGTTTGTGACTCAGACGTTGGACATAATTTACCTACAGTATTGGTAGAGATCACTGCTACTGTTCTAGATCAAGAGGTACTTCATTTTTATACATTTTATTTTCTTCTAGCAATGTGCAAACCAGTATGGACCAGAAAGTCCCTGTTGTGAGTTTGAAAAAGGCAATTTCAATTATTTTGGAAGTATTTTAAGTTTCTCAAATGGTCAAATAGTGTTAATATGAAACAGCTTTTTTATGTGCAAAATTAAATTCAAATTCAAATTGTTTTGCACCTCATTTTTGAATGTCTATAATTTTGTGCTGTAAAAGTATATAGATTCTATAGAAATTACATAATAAAATTTCAGTCACTGCCAATCAAATAAGATCTCAATGAATTTGGATCCCATCTGAGGTATCATTTGAACATAATTTTGAGCAACTTACAGGTAGCCCTCATTTAGTGACTGTCTTGGGCATCAACTATTTGAAGTTATGACCAGGATAAAAACTTATGACCTTTGCAGGATCTCTCTCATCAACTATTTGAAGTTATGACCAGGATAAAAACTTATGACCTTTGCAGGATCTCTCTCAGTCACATGTTCACCAATATAGTACATTTTTTCTTTTTTCCTCCCTTGCAGAGAGATTGCTTAACAAGCAATCTGTTCTTGAGCTTTTTTTTTCTCTGTATCTCAATGGTTCCCCAAACATGCTAACCCCAAGATAACAAGCTCAGTTCTTGGCTTTAATTAGCGGGCTCCCTACTGCTACTGACAAGATTTTAATCACTTTCACACTTTCTGGTTTTGTTTATCTCCTAAAGCAGTCCAAAGCTGACAGGCAAATAGCCATTGCTATCATATTTCTTTCAATAGGTATTCCTCACTGTGTGTCCATTTACTCTTTTGTAATCCCTTTCTCTCCAATGAATGTAAATTCAAGCAATTCCCCTCTTGCTAATCATTACAGCACCTGGGCAAACATTCCAAAGAGTGGGGAAATGGTGGAAAAGGAAAGCTGAAGCAAAATAATCAGCACAGTTGTTGTCATGTGATCTTCCACTTAGTGATTACATCACTTAGTGACCAAGTTACTGGTCCCAACTGTGGTTGCTGCTAAACAGGGACTAGCTATACTTTGCATATATCATACAAGAATCATAAAAATACAAGGCTTGCCTCCAGAAGTTGTGGATCCACTTGAGGTTTTTAAGAAGAGATTGGACAACCTTTGTCTGGAATGGTAGAATCTCCTCCTAGAGCAGGGGGTTGGACTTGAAACATCCAAGGTTCCTTCCAACTCCATTATTCTGTTTTACTTGTGCAATTGGGATTACTGTTACTTTTATACTACTTATATGATAGATGAAACATCTAGTTTTATTTTAGTTTGTTTTGCAAAGAAGCCCAAAGCTTTTTGATTTGTGTGCCCCTCTGTACCAAAATATTCCTAGCATTCAGGTTGTTAGAATAATCATTACTTAGCATGTTTAAGAATTTCTGTTTGTCAGTTTCATGTAGTCAGTGTTAATTTTTGTAGTAATTTTAATTATATATCAAATCATGAAGAAATTGTTGAGGGTTTTTTTCATTCTATATTACTTTTGCAGGATGACGATGATGGCCATTTATTAGCTTTGCAGATCATAAGAGATTTAGTGGATAAAGGAGGTGATCTTTTCTTGGACCAACTTGCTAGACTTGGTGTAATAAGTAAAGTATCAACTTTGGCTGGACCGTCTTCAGATGATGAGAATGAAGAAGAGTCTAAACCAGAGAAAGTAAGAATTTAATCCAGTATTTAGCCATAGTTCTATTAAATGTTTGAAATTTTGAAATATTGAATTCAGGGACAAATGCAGAGAATTTTAGTAATTTGTTTACAGGCAAAATATCATGCAAGAGGATCTGTATTTATGCAGCAAGATGTTGTTTTTCTCATATTTCTATTTTGAAGGCAGGTCTAGATTTTCAGAACCTGCTTGGGAAAGTTTATTTTTTTAATTGTGATGTGTTGGTTCTAAGGTAAACTGCACAATCTTATGTTACAACTCAGAGTAGTTTTCTGTGTGTGTGGCAGGGAACTATGCTGATTTAATTGTCATTTAGAGGGAGCTCCATTGGGAAAGAAAATAATAAATAATGCAATTGTCTGCCTCAGGGTTAAACTATAGAACCGTAGTCTTAACTTTTAGTAATGAAATACATGGTGATTTGAAATAGTATTCTTGGAATTAGTCATAAAGTCTGCTAGAGAAGCAGTTTAGTGTACACGGCTTGTAAGTAGAGGCAAGCAATTTAATGGAACCATTCATAATTAAATTCTTAATTTTTCTAACTTCATTTAAAATGTGCTGATTGGTAAGTGATACAGTTCTCCTGTGCGCTGCTTGGAGAGTCTAACCATGGATTATCTTCTCATCTGATTGGCCAGGGACTGAGTTGCAATTTCTTTGGCCACGCCTCTTCCTCCGGCCAGTTTTTTCAACTCAGTCGGCCTAGAGGGACACAGATTGAGTTGCTCCTGATTAATATCAGTAATTGTTGTAATTCATTGGATTAAATTCATTTTAATTGGTATTTTTTTTTAAAAAAAAGGACCTTTTCAAATTGGCTGGGAAGAGACTGGGGCGTTTGTGGGAGGCTTGCAGCCTTCGCGCCCAGCGCGGTGTTTGGATCGCCGGCTAGCCGCCATTGCCACATGTTTGGCTTCAGGACCGGCTTGCAAGGAGACCGCTGGACTGCCTTCGGCTCAGAAGCCTATATTTCGGCTTCCTTGTTGAATCTCCGTTCGGGAGAAAGCCCTTTCTACTTGGCTCGCAGCGGGCGGCCATTTTTGTGGACGGTTTCTTCTTGCTGAAGCTCCGATCGGCTCTGAGCCCAGGAGGGGTGCGGCGAGCGTGTTTGAGGAGCTAGGAGCATACAGCCTCCTTGGAGTAGATGCTACTTGCTAAATCCCAGCCTATTCCATGCAAGCGGCCGTATTGCCGGCTGGCAGTCGTGAAGCAGGGACCGTATTGCCGGTCTCGCACCAAAACGGCTGCTGCTACTTTCGCTTTTGCTGTGCCTGTGATTCCTGCTGCTTCTGCTGCTGCTGTTCTTGCTAATTGCTATTCCCAGTTATTGGGAGGCGCAGTGAGTACTCCTGACCCTCTTCTGGGTCAGACTTCCCTGTTGTGATTGGAGTCTGGAGGAGTGATTCATCAGAAATATTACAGCTATTATGGCTGAATGAAGAGCCTCAATTAGCAGCAGCTCTGCTGATTCTTCCACCTCTCGCAGGATGGAGGAATGTTCCCAGCCCAAGAAGGCTAGAAAGGAGGCAGAAGGTCCTTCTACCAGGTCCAAGTCCTCCCATTCCAAATCCAAGTCTTCTGCTTCTGATAAGGATGCCCTTAGGAGACAAAGGGCGTTAGAGAAGCACTTTGCTAAGGCCCAAAAGCAGGCCCATCTTGCTGGGGGTTCTGAAGAGGTTTCTGCAGCTGACAATCCTGTGACTATGGATCTTTCATCACAGTCTCAGACAGCTGACCAATTGGCATGGTCTCCTAATGTTTTACCTGATCCTCAGACCAGCTCCCTGGCCCCTATTAGGGAGGAAGGGTTATTGACCTCTGGCCATTCAGCTATTGGGGCACAGTTTGGGGCGGCCACCAGACCATCAGCCCCTTCAGCCACTTTCACCCCCACAGCGGCTGGACTCCACCCATCTGAGCTCCCAGCCCGAGGGTTACCTGTAGAGCTGAATAATGCTATTCTCAATACCATTGCTATGGGGATTGATGCAGCTCTGGCCCAAAGGGGCTTGTTAGGCCAGCGGTCCAGAGTTGCCCCTCAGAGTTATTCTCAGAGCAGAGATTATATGAGAGAATCTCGTTCCCTGACTCCATCAGAGCACAGTGTCGCATCTCGAGGGGAGGTGGATGAAAATTTGGATGAAAATTTGGGGGATTTTTATTTTTCTGAGGATGAGGGCACTTTCCCAGGTAGACCTGCATATTCTGGTCTCTTTAATCCAGCCCAGTTTAGCACATTGCTGTTTAAGGCCAAAGCCACTGCTAACTTGAGTGGCTCTAGTGCCACAAGGGATCGGCCTGTGGCCCCTCAGGACCTCTCCGCCAGCCTGTTTTCGGAGCAGATGTCGGAGTAGGAGGTGGTCCCTTCGCCACAATATTTTGTGGATTCAATTACAAGACAGTGGGAACAACCCGGTTCTATACCGGCTCCTAGTAGTATGCATAAGCACATGTATTCTACTGAGCAGCAGATGGAGGAACTTTTGGAGCTCCCAGTCATAGATCCTCCTCTGGCCAGTTTGGCATCCTCGGCTCTTCTCCCTTCTGACTCAGCAGAGGGTCTTAAGGCTAAGGATAGAAAGGCGGAGCTGTCTGCTCGTAAGACTCATCAGGCAGCTGCCTGGGCTATTAGATCGGCCACAGCAGCCTCCTTTATCACCAGAACCTCACTTCTATGGCTACATCAAATGCAGTATAGGGCTTCTCCAGATGATATCAGGTTGCAGCAGCACATTTGCAAATTAATAGTTGCGGCTGAATATATAGCGGATGCCACCATCAATGCAGCTAAATTCACCTCCAGGGCTCTGGCCTCGAATGTCACCTCCAGACGTCTCTTGTGGCTTTGCCAATGGCAAGCCGACGTGAAATCCAAATGGCGTCTTGCATCGGCCCCGTTCAAGGGTCATCACCTTTTTGGAGAAGTATTGGACCCAATTTTAGTGGAGGGGAAAGACAAAAGGAAGGTTTTGCCTCATTCATATAGACGGGCTGAGAGGAGACCTTCCGCCTTCTCCAGAAGGCAGTCCTTTCATGGCACTGACTCAGGGGGTTCCACTCAGCCCTATCAACGTCCTTACTCCTACTATCCGGACAGGTCTCTGGACAGGTCGTCCTTTCAGGACAGGGCTTGTCAGCCTCAGTTTAGGAGGCCCTTCCGTGGGGCCAGCAATCGCCCGTACAGACGCAACAAGTGACTTGCGGCCACACATTCCCATTGGGGGCAGGTTACAAGAGTTTGCCGCCCAATGGAGAGAGACAACTACTGATGCATGGGCGTTGCAAACTGTGAGGCTCGGGCTCACTCTGGAATTTTTATCCAGCCCTCCGCATCGATTCCTTCAATGCCCTATTTCCAGGGAGGCTACAAAACGGGACCTCATGCTGGCCGAGATCCAACACTTGAGGGACATCAGGGCCATAGAATAGGTCCCAAAGGACCAGAGGGGAAGGGGGTTCTATTCGGTCCTCTTCCTCGTTCCCAAGAGTTCAGGGGATCAGCGGGCCATTTTGAATTTGAAGAACCTCAACTCGTACATAAAGTACAGGAGGTTCAAAATGCAATCCCTACTTACCATCCTGGGTTGCATCCAGGACGGGGATTTTATGACCTCCATAGACCTGAAGGAGGCATACCTCCACGTGCCCATCAGACCCTCCCACAGGAGGTTTCTCAGGTTTGCTTACGCAGGCCACCATTGGCAGTACAGGGCCCTTCCCTTCGGACTGTCCTCCGCCCTGAGGGTTTTCACGAAGCTTCTGGACATTATAGCAGCGCACCTTCGCACCAGGCCCATCCGTCTGCAGTGCTACCTGGACGACGTGTTAATTCAGGCATCATCGTCACTGCAGGCGGAAAGGGATTTCAGTTTCACGGTCCAGACGCTTCAGGAACATGGGTTCTCTGTAAATTGGGAGAAAAGCCATTGTACCCCGTCCACCAGACTGACCCATTTGGGGGCAGTTATCGATACCTGGTCCTCCCTAGTCTTTCTCTCACAGGACCGCAGGGACAGTATAAGGGACATGGTCCAACAGGTGCAATCCTTAGAAAGGGTGCTTCTAATACTCCTCTCCCAGTTGTTAGGCAAAATGATATCGTGCCTCTCCGTCTTGCCCTGGGCTTGACTCCATTCCAGGCCCTTACAATGGCTGCTCTTGCCCAGCCAGAGGTCGGGTCGCAGCAACTCTCTCTCCCGCATCAAAGTGTCCAGACAGGTCCTGCGCTCATTGGATTGGTGGGTATCACCCACCATGGAGAAGGGTTCGTTATTTCGAGAGCCGGCCCGACTGGTCCTGACGTCTGACATCAGCCTCTTTGGTTGGGGTGCCCACCTCAACAACATGGTCGCTCAGGGTCATTGTTCATGACGAGACCTCCTCAACGACATCAGTTGGCTGAAGCTGAGGGCGGCCCACCTGGCGATCCGCCATTTCCAACGGGAGCTCTCCGATCAACACGTCCTTCTGCTGACGGACAACATCACAGCGAAGGCGCACGTGAACAGACGGGGGCACACACTCCAGGTTGTTGATGCACGAAGCACAGAACTTATGTATCTGGGCGGAGTCTCACCTACGCTCCTTATGAGCGGATCATATTTCGGGAGTGACCAACACCCAGGCGGACTGGTTGAGCAGGACAACGCTCGACCAGTCCGAATGGCAACTCCACCCAGCTCTTTTCGACCAGATTGTGGACAGATTCGGTTGTCCGTCACTGGACTTGTTCGCCAGCCCTCAGAATGCGCAACTTCCACGATTTTTCTCCCGGTTCCACAACCCAGCAGCAGAAGGGACCAATGCCCTACGACTTCCTTGGCCAGCGGAACTATTGTACGCCTTCCCTCCGACCCCACTGATTCCATGGGTCGTCAGAAAGATCATGGAGGAGGAAGCAGAGGTGATCCTCATGGCTCCTCACTGGCCGAGGAGACCATGGTTCACGGACCTGATGATGCTGTCCATTTCACACCCTTGGAGAATTCCCCCTCACGAGATCCCCCTTCGCCAAGGAGCCGTACGACAGCCGGATCCCCAGTGGCTCAAACTAGCCGTTTGGCGGTTGAGCAGGAGACGCTCAGGAGAGGCCACTATTCGGGGGATGTAATTACCACCATTCTAGCCTCCAGAAGGGCGTCGACTACCAGGATATTCGAGGCTACCTGGACGGCTTTTACTCATTGATGTGTCACTCGGAACTTGTTACCTACCGTGGCCACAGTACCACAGGTTTTGGACTTCCTGCAGGTGGGGTTGGTCAAAAGCCTATCCACCAATACCCTTCACAGACAGGTGGCCGCCTTAGCCACCGTCATTCAGGGTGAGGGCGCCACCCCTCTCTCGCATCACCCAAGAATGCGTAGTATTTTGAAGGGAGTTTACAATTTGCGACCGCCCCCTGTTCACAGGTACCCTACCTGGAACCTGTCAGTTGTACTTCAAGCGCTCATGACATCTCCGTTTGAGCCTCTCTGGGAAGCTAGTATTAGACTATTGACTTTCAAAGTAGCCTTTCTAGTGGCAATAACTTCAGTGCGCAGGATTTCAGAGCTTGCTGCCCTATCGGTACGCCAGGACTTATGTATTTTTCATGCCGACAGGGTGGTCCTTCGATTAGATCCTACGTTTGTGCGAAGGTCAATACCTTATTTCACAGGACTCAGGAAGTTATCCTGCCGGACTTCTGTCCGAATCCTAGGCATCCTAGTGAGAGATGTTGGCATACGTTGGACATTCGCCGGGCGCTATGCAAATATGTCAAGCAGACGGAATGATTCAGGTGCTCGGAGGCGCTCTTTGTTTCCTTTCAACCCAGAAAGGAAGTATCACCATCTACCATGGGTCGTTGGCTGAAGCCCTGCATCGCGTTGGCCTATGAGCGTCAGGCCAGACCACCTCCTCACCGCATCATAGCACACTCAACCAGGAGTGCGGCCATCACGGTGGCGTGGGCAACACAGGCCTCTATCCTCGAGATTTGCAGAGCAGCCACGTGGTCTTCGCCATCGCTGTTTGTGAGGAATTATAAACGACATGTTCGCCTCAGAGGCAGCATTTGGGAGGAGTGTTGCAACGGGTTCTACTGGCCGAGGGGACCCTGGACCAATCTGTTTCCCGCCCAACATCGATTTAGCTTGGGTATATCCCATGCTTGGACTCTCCAAGCAGCGCACAGTAGAATGAACGTTGGCTTACCTGAACGTTCTCTGGGCGCTGCGGGAGAGTCCAATCCCACCCTGGTTCTGGTATGGTCCAGGGTCCAGGAATGGTCGATGTATCAGTTGGACTGCGTCTTCTCCAGATCCGGGTCTTCGTTGAAAAAACTGGAGCTCGCCCGGAGGAAGAGGCGTGGCCAAAGAAATTGCAACTCAGTCCCTGGCCAATCAGATGAGAAGATAACCCATGCTTGGATTCTCCCGCAGCACCCAGAAAATGAACGTTCAGGTAAGCCAATGTTCATTCTGGTCCAAAAGCTACCATGTTAAGGGAGACTTAATATTCTGTTCTACATGAACCCTAAAACTACATTGGCTGCTTAACATTCAAAAAGGAAGCTTTGCAAAATGCATTGGTTTGTATTTTATAAATGTTTATGCTTCTTAACCTATACTTGGAAGAAAGCATATGAAAGATAGAATTGATGTATATCCATAATGTGCTTTTTAGATGTAGTTTCTTAAATATATCTCAGTGCTTCTTCAAATTATGGTTGCTCATTGAAATTCAGAGAAGAAAGAAAGTGCAAGAAAGTTGCCTATAGATAATCATGCTGTATTTTACCATTTATAACTGATTACATAGAATTCTATATTATAATATACAGTGGAACATAACTTTATGAATATGCTAATATAAATGGATTGATTTGGTAGTTTCCCTTTTTCAGTTTCTTATATTTACCAGTGAAAAGTTTCCCTCTTTCATCAATTTGTATTTTTTTATAAGTTATGTGAACATTTATGGTAATCTTTTGTCTGGTCTTTTTTCTAGTACCGTGTTTCCCCGAAAATAAGACCCTGTCTTATATTTTTTTGAACCCCGAAATAAGCGCTTGGCCTTTTTTTCGGGGAGGTCTTATTATTTTGGGGCGTGTGGAGCAAGACAGGGCTTCTCTTGCCATCTTACCTGATTTCCAGCTCTGTCTCCCTAACCTTAACCAGAGGAAATGGTATTTTCGGGGGGAGGGCTTATTTTTGGGGAAACGGTACTTTTTTTTATTTACAGACTACTATAAAATTTTATTTACAGACAATTATAAAATTTTATTTACAGACTATTATAAAAATTGCAAAATTGTACTTGTAACCTTCAGAAAGTGCAAACTGAGTTAGTTTGCATTAAAATTGGTGGGTTTTTTTTAATGTATGTACATTCAAGTACCTTAATAATCTTATTTACAGGAAGATGAACCTCAAGAAGATGCCAAAGAATTGCAGCAGGGTAAACCCTACCACTGGAGAGATTGGTCAATTATTAGAGGAAGGGACTGCCTGTATATTTGGAGTGATGCTGCAGCCTTGGAACTTTCAAATGGGAGCAATGGATGGTTCAGATTTATTTTGGATGGGAAGTTAGCTACAATGTATTCCAGTGGCAGTCCTGAAGGAGGATCTGACAGTTCAGGTACAATCTTGTTATCAAGTAATATTTTAAAGAGTTAATTACAAATTATTTTTTATATGTTTGATTTTGAGATGTTCTGTTTTACAGGAATTGCCTCCCTAAATAGTAAAGGATGTAAACAGGTGGAAGGTGGTCAGTGATGCTTTTGTCAAATTGGCATGTAACAGTAACTTCTAGTAACTCTGTTCAGTGAACATCGTAGCTTCATGTTTTCATTCTTTTCCATGCATACTAATATTAAACAATCATTAAAGGGTAATGCGTATGAATGATAAACTGCATTCCAGGTACAGAAATTGGAATGATGTGGCTTGCATCTAGCTAGCAGAATGAAATGCATGTATGTGTGACAAGTAGTAGAAACTTCCTCAGCCAACCTGAAATTGTGACAGACATTCAGCAAAAATGTTTCACATTGAATTTTACTAAGTTGTCTGTAGTTTTTAAACTTAATAGATATTGCCTGCTGTCTCCTTTTAGTAGTTTTTTTATAATTGCAACAACTAATTTTTAAATATTAGGAAATAATAATAAAAATAGCGTGCAACGGAACTATAGGATTGCTGTACTATAACTTAAGATTCAAATTCTCAGGAAATGTGTTTTCCCATAATGTGAAGCTAAAAGAATACTGTGAGGATTTATTCTGAATAAGTTTGTGATTGATAACTGAATTCAGTTTCAGAAGTATTAGGAAATACTTTAATTCCCAAGGTGGTGCTGGAGTGTGAGTGTGTATGAACAGCCATCTAGCTTCAAGGCTAGTCATATACTCACCTAGTGCAGAAGACAGTCTCTACTGGACTGGCTGGATCAGGGAATTGCTGTCTGAATAGAATAGCTGTCTAATTTGGCACAATTTTTCTAGTCCTGAGAAGTATTTTCATTGCATTTTTGCATACTTCAGAATATGTTTTCAGTTCCTTTCGGGTGGGGTTATGTCTTTGTTCATTCCTTAGATTAAGCTGGGTCCTTTATCCCTTAGTCCTGTGTATGAATCTTGTCAAAAATGGGCATCTCTCAGTGTTTCTCTGAAAGAGAAAATAGATCACCAAAAACAGTAAATTATAAATCCTTCAAAGGTTCCCTAGAAATAAAAAAAACTGTGTACTTAAAATAATAACAACAACAACCAACAATAGTCCAGCAGCTTCCAGGGTGGAAAACATAGGTGGAAGATCTTCACAGCAAGTAGATCACATTGTAAGCCATTTATAGACCATGTAATGCTGCTTTTAGATTTTCCATAAATCTTTCTTGGGGTGGAGGTATTCAGTATAAAGGTTTTGCCTTTATGCTGGAAGTATACGTGTGTAGTTTCACATGTCTACATTGTGCTACTGATTCCTGGAATAATGGCATGGGCTTGGGTAGGAATCATTGTGATTAAGGTACCTAAAGATGAGTACTTGGGGTATGATTGAACAGCTGTACTTAGTTGGATTAAGTGTTTTAATGGATGTTGAATGAACTTGGATAATGCAGTCTTTTGTAGAATATATTTTATGGGAGAGAGAGAGAAAGGTAGTTTTTAAGATTTGTGCTGTAGTGAAAATATAAGTACAAAACAAATTTTATGCAATTATGCAACATTACATTGATATAGTTTGCTATTTTAGCAGATTAAACAATTCTAAATGCTTCTCACAATAAGATGACACTTGTGAAATATCTTAGATTTTCTCCTTTAATTTCTTGTCCAATCCAATCCTTTCTTCTTTCAGAATTTAATTGCTTCCTTTTAATATCAAGCAGAAAAATGGTGGGATTTCTATTAGTAAAAATAAGATTTCAACAGCCTAATTTGGTTTCTTTGATTGTTTTAAAAATAAATTGATTGCATTTAATTTTTTTCAGTACATTATCCAAAGCATATTAATGTTATATTGCCCCTCTTAAGTTTCATTATTGTAAACTGCTTTATTATCTGATCAGTGCTTAAACAGTCCTGAGAACTTGAATCCAAAATCTAAATTTGCACTTGTTTCATGAGATACATTCTTTCATGGAAACTAAATTGTATTAAATATAAATTATTTTTTAATTCTTTTTAAATAGAAAGCCGAAGTGAATTTTTAGAGAAGTTACAGCGGGCTCGGAGTCAGGTAAAGCCATCCACAACCAGCCAGCCAATTTTATCAGCTCCAGGACCTTCTAAACTTACAGTAGGAAATTGGTCTCTTACTTGTCTAAAGGAAGGAGAAATTGCCATTCATAATTCAGATGGTCAGCAAGCTACAATCTTAAAAGAAGATCTACCAGGTTTTGTTTTTGAGTCCAATAGAGGAACTAAACACTCATTTACCGCTGAAACTTCTTTAGGTGAGTATACAGTTTTATATAATGAATATAGATATAGATATATAGATATATAGATATTATGATTAATATAATTAATATAATATAATAAATATAGTGTGTGTGTGTTGTCTGGTTCAGCAGCTGGATTCCTATTATCTGGGAGATGTATCTGGTTTGTAGAGAATATTTTTAAGCCAGGTAATATAACATTGGATTAACAAATCCAAAATTATGTACATTAAGGGGATAATTCTTGATTATTCAAACTTCATCTGAACAGGAGTCTGACTTAACTGTATTATATTGGGGTTCAGTGGTAACCTGATTTTTAACTGTTGTTTTTCAGGATCAGAATTTGTGACTGGTTGGACTGGAAAACGGGGCAGAAAACTAAAATCCAAGTTGGAAAAAACAAAACAAAAGGTTAGGATAATTTCTGCCAATTTTAAATAGTTTAAATGTCTTCATTTTTAATTGCTCCTTATATATGCTGTTTGCTAGTCAGATATACTTCAAATGGTAAGCCTGCCTATATTTTAAAAAAAATTAAATAGTAACTTCAGCTATGAAAGAGAAGAAACCTTACTGACTTTTTTTTTTAAATGGATACAATAACTCAGGAGTAAAGAATAGGGCTAAACTGAAATACTGCCTGCTACCACTTCACATATAACATATCTATACTGGTGGGGGAGGTATATATCAGCTAGAACCGTGATGGCGAACCTATGGCACATGTGCCCGAAGTGGCACGCGGAGCCATGTCGCCTGGCACGCACGGTGTCGCCCGTTCGTCTTCCGGATTTCTGGCACACATGCGCATGCGACAATCAGCTGGCCTTTGTGCATGCGGCAGTGTTCACCATCACTGAGCTAGAAGCACAATATTATCTGTTCCAGAGACATACTTTATCTGCAGATGCCTGACAAGAACCGTCAGAAACAGCAGAGCTTTCATCCATCCATCAGAGTAATGCTATAGCCATTTTGGGGATGATTAGTTAGAGACAGAGATGCAGAGTCTGGTTCTGTTCAACAAAAGAGATCTGGAAAAAATTTCATTGACTTGATTGAGAGAATATATTATATATAACACGTGTAGAACTCAGCATTTTCAATTTGCAGAAAGGTTATGTACATTTTAATAATTTTATGTTACATATTCACAATTACACATAGTTTCTTTGTATGGTTTTATTTTCCATCCAGCTTTCTATCTGAATTCAAGACGACTTTTGTAAAAAATTTAAATGTAGAATTTTTTTTAAAAATCAACAAATTAAAATTGCTAAAGCAAAAGATAAAATCAAAAAGTAAAGATCTTTCAACAGCTTTCGTTTTTTTTAAAGTATAAAATATTTTTAACGAGCAATCTCAGACATCTCTGGAAGAGTCATTCCACAGATGTTGATGACTCGACCAGCCTAGAAACAATAGTGCTGTTGTTTGTAAAATTTCACTGGGATTCTGAATTGAACCTTTTTTTAAGATTAATCCATATTAGAATTCATGGCTTGTGACACTTTGGAATCTAAAATTGAAATTCCTGGCTTATCATTCTCTGGAATCTAAAACTAACTGGCAGCCCTTCAATATTGTTAGGTGATTGGCAATTAGGAGTTTTAATTCAAACATAGCGTGATCTATTTCTAATTGATTAATATATCTTGTAATGAGAGGAGCTAAGCAAGAGCGATTGCAAGCGTGTATTAATATACTGATTATGTATAAACAGATTTCACTGACAGTTTGTTTTATTGTTTGCTAAGAAATAATTTTCTTATCTACTATTTTTGTAAACAAAACATATCCAGAAACCTCAGAAAATTATTAATGTATATGTGAATGAATATATATATCTATATATCTATATCTATATCTATATATCTATATCTATATCTATATCTATATCTATCTATCTATCTATCTATCT
>QLTV01004083.1:1697342-1711436 GCA_003457575.1 Thermophis baileyi
CTTTTTTTAACATTGGAATATCTTTTTAGTTTCAAATTAGGCTGTTCCTCAAATTCACCTTATTGTCCCAGAGTAGAGCATAGCATGGTGATGTTAAGATGCAGGTTAGGTAAAACTTCCTAGCAAGACAAGACATTCAACAATGGGACCAATTAACCAAGGGACTTTCAAGAATATTCCCCTCATTGTATATATATATATATATATATATAGCAAAATTACACAAGTTTGAACAGTGTTTATTTGTTTATTACATTTCTATGTAATATCACTTATTTTTGTATCTCTAAATAATCAGGTACGAACTATGGCCAGAGACTTATATGATGACCATTTTAAAGCGGTTGAAAGTATGCCTAGAGGTGTAGTTGTAACGCTCAGGAATATAGCAACTCAATTAGAGTCTTCATGGGAACTTCATACGAACAGACAGGCAAGTTTCATTAGTGAAATGAAATATTGACATAGATGTTTTTCTGTTTACATTCACTTGATTCAAACATTCTCTTCTCAACCACTAACTACTTATTGCATGGCTTGGATATCCTGGAAATATCCCCAAGATAATTTTAATTTGAGAGAGAAAATGTTACTCCTGTTTCAGAAGTGACCATTCAACCCAGATATACTGACAATTAGTAACCTATTTCCAATGTCCACTTTTTAGGGGAGGGTTGCAAAGGAAGTAATTGGACTGTTATTGCAAAAATAGAAACATTTCAGGCCAGGGTTTAGCATGAAGAGGGCATTAACCACAGTGCCGATGGGAGGACTGGGTAGAAGTAGTTTCAATCATGTTATTCTTCTGAGCTGTCTAAAACTGTTAGGAGTGGGAGAAATTATAATCGTTCTAGCAAAATTACACAAATTTGAACAGTGTTTATTTGTTTATTACATTTCTATGTTGCCTGAGTCACTATTAAGCTGGGTTTAAAGTTTGGGAACTCTTGCTGACTCACAGTTCATGCACGAGGAGCAAGCAGCAGCTGTAGCCAAGACAGCCTTTATATAGCTTCATATTGTGTGCATGTTGTCACCTTTCCTGGAATGGCAGGCATTACAGTCACTCATGTCTTAGTCATCTCTCTATTGGACTGTTGTAACATATTCTACATGGGGTTGCCATTAAGAACATTTATGAACTATATATACCTCATCAACCAACTTAAAGTGATGGCTATACCCAGAAATACTTGTTTCTCCTGTGCGCTGCTAAGGAGAGTCCAAACATGGGTTAACTTTGTCAGTTGCCATGGGGATTGAGTTAATTGAATTAAACACGCCCTCTCTGCTCCACCGGCTGTGATGAGTCAGTTTTCAAACTCAGTCGGTACAAGAGGGACATGTTTTTCTTAGCTTAGCTACCTTATTACAACAACTGAAGTTTTATGCTTGGACTCTTCTTGGTTAAAGGAGCACCTTCTTGCTGCCGGCGTGTGTGCAGGTTAGCCGGTACGCTGGCGAGAACCGCTACCGCCTAACAGCTGAGGCAGCCGGAGTCCGTGCCTCACGGGGCTATACTCTCAGCGGAGCGGCTGTAGGCAGAGGCGAGTCCTCTCCGTCTTTCTTGCTGGCGAATGAGCTGCATTATTATTATTTGGAGTGCTCTTATATGAGGAGGTAGGCAACGGATATTGCCGGAGTGGCTCATTTCGGCTCCGTGACTGGTGGTGGCCATTTTAATTGCTCTGGTGGCCATTTTGCCTGCTATGATCTGCCTGTTCCCAGGCAGATTTCGTCACGGTGGCCATTTTGTTTGGACATTACTGCAGGATTCCGTTGTTTTTAGTGCCGGTGGCCATTTTGAGAGGCCATTACATCTGCGCAGCTTCCGATCGCCATTTTACTGGTGTTTTTGGATTGAGGTCTGCTGGTGATTGCTGCGAATGTATTAGCTGCTTTATTGCTGGACTTTCTCAGTGCCTTGATCGTACTAGCTGCTTCTAACTGCTGATTGATAGTGCTGCGGGTGAGTGCTGTCCCCGGGGATCCGTGGGACATTGCTAGTCATCTCCTCACCCAGCCACTTTATAGGAGTCCCTGCCTCAGGGCACTACTCCTTTTCCTCCCTAGGGGCGTGGTGTTGCTTTACTTAAGTGTGTGTTTCAGAACCTTATTAGCCTTTCATCATGTCTGGAAGGCCTGACAAAGGGCAGGAAGCCTCCACCTCTTCTGCCCCCAAAAAGGCCACAGCCAAAAGCCAGACTTCTTCTAAAGATAGGGCAAAGAAAGAAAAGGCCTCCAAGACCACTGAGAAGCAGGCATCTGCAGCAGCATTAAAAGATGCTGAGAGGAGGCTCAGGGCCTTAGAAAAACAGTTTGCCAAGGCCCAGAAGCAAGCAGAGGTGTCCCTGTCGCAAGCACCCCAACAACTGTCTCCACTGTTGTTACAGTCTCCTCAGAACCTGCTTCCTCTTCCAGCCCAAGGGGCTCCTCAAACTCCCTTAGCCTCTCAGCCTGTGGATGCAGGAATGGCGTCTGATAGAGACTGGTTGCCGGATAGGCCCGTGGCTTCCCAAGACATAGTATAAGGAGAACCCCACTTGTCTGGGGAACAGCTCGGCTTGGCCTCGGAACCACCAGCCCCGCAGGCGACTCCCACGGCAACATTCACCCCTACTGCGGCGGGGCTCCATCCTACGGAGGATAGCTGGCAACGCCTCCCAGCAGATGTGCAGGATATAATTGCCAACGCCTATTCCCAAGGGATTGCTGTCGGCATTCAGCAGGGGCCGCCCTGCCAGACCAATTCTGTCCAGCTGCAGGAAGTTTGGTCCAACCTGGGTGACGTTTACTCACAACACTCGTCGGGGATCGGTGAAGCATCTCTTCGAGGTGAGGGGAGCATTATCGACGAGGAATTGTCTGATGACGACGGTCTGTTCCCTGACCAGCCGGTTTTTACAGGCCTCTTTAAACCGGCCTTGTTTAATCTTCTACACAAAGCTAAACTCACAGCCAACATTGGCGTGTCCTCAAAGTCCTCGGACCCCCCAGTGGGTATTGATCCAGCTGCAGGCTTGTTCTCAGAACCCGAGGGAGAAACTGATGTCATTCCATCCTCTAAGCTGTTCATTGACGCCATCAAGAGGTCCTGGGATCACCCCTCGGCTGCCCCTAGGCCTACTTTGGCCAAACGGAAATTCTACGGGTTTGGGCCGGAAGTGGAGGAGTTGTTACAGCTTGCATCTGTGGACCCTCCTGTCGCCAGTCTGGTGTCATCAACTGTATTTCCCTCTGATGTGTCGGAAGGCCTTAAGCCTGATGACCATAAGGCCAAGAACATGCTGCGTAAGTCACACCAAGTGGCCGCTTGGTCCATTAGGGCAGCTACAGCTGCGACATTCTTTAATAGAACATTTATTATGTGGCTCAGGAAAATGCAGTCTAGATTGCGCCCGGAAGATTCCCGCCTACGGCAGGATTTAAATAAATTGTTGGCCGCGGCGGAGTTTTCCGCGGACGCGATGCTAAATTCTGCCAAATTTGCATCCTGGGCTATGACAGCTAGTGTCACCTCTTGCCGCCTACTTTGGCTTCGCAATTGGCAGGCGGATTTGCGCTCTAAATGGCGCTTGGCTGCTCCCTTTACGGGAGAGAGGTTGTTTGGAGAATCCCTAGACTCAATTCTCATAGAAGACGGACAAACGAAAGGTTCTGCCCTGTGTACATCGCCGGGCAGACCGTCGCCCTGCTCCCTATTATTGCAGGCAGCCCTTTCGGTCTGACACTTCCTTTGGTGGCCCCCAGTTCCAAAGGTCGTATTTCCAGGAGGCAGACAGACCACAAGATAGGTCCGCTACCAGGGACAGGGGCAGGCAGTTTCCCCAGTCGAGACGACCCTTCCGGGAATCTGGGTCTAGGGCCTTTCGGAGATCCAAATGACTTCCGAGAGGCGATTCCCATTGGAGGCAGGCTACAACATTTCGTTGCCCAATGGAAATTGACGTCCACAGACGCCTGGGCCCTGCAGACCATCCAGTTAGGCCTTACGATAGAGTTTACCAGTCAGCCTCCCAGCTGTTTTATCCGGTGTCCAGTTCCATCCAATGCCACCAAACGAACACTAATGGAGGCAGAGATCCGCCACCTCCTCGATATTTCAGCTATAGAGAGGGTGCCCCCGGGACAGGAGCGACTAGGATTCTATTCCATCCTTTTCCTAGTTCCCAAGGGCTCGGGATGGTGGTGGTTGGAGGGCCATCCTCAATTTGAAGTAGCTCAACGAGTACGTAGTATACAAGCGCTTCAAGATGCAGTCCCTCAGGTCCATCTTGGGATGCATCAGACGAGGGGATTGGCTCACGTCGATAGATCTCAAAGAGGCTTATCTCCATGTGCCCGTCCGTCTGTCACACAAAAGGTTCCTGAGGTTTTGCTTCACAGGGTCTCACTTCCAGTATCGAGCCCTGCCGTTTGGCCTGTCATCGGCACCCAGGACCTTCACCAAACTCCTGGATGTGACGGCGTATCTCAGGGCACGTCCATTACGTCTACAATGTTATTTGGATGACATAATTATACAGTCAACATCGCCCCGATGCGCACGCGGGGACCTCCTACTCACAATTCGGACTTTGCAAGCACACGGCTTCTCGGTGAACTTTCCGAAGAGTCACCTCACGCCCACCACCTCGCTCCTCCATCTAGGGACTATAATCAATACCGAAACTTGCAAGGTCTTCCTGTCACCAGACCACCATGCCAACATTGTTTCCCTGGTGGAGCTGGTGTGTCAACAACACCGTGTGTCCCTGGCACTACTCTCCAAACTGCTGGGGATGTTCATCTCCTGCATAGATGTGGTGCCGTGGGCGAGGCTGCACGCTCGCACTCTTCAATGGAGCCTGCTCCCATTTCAATGGGAAAGGACCAGCAATTCTACCACGCTAGTGAGGGTACGGGCAGCGGTCTGCCGTTCGCTGCGCTGGTGGTCGTCCCCGGCCACGCTGAGGGGTTGCCTCTTCAAGGAGCCTGCCCGTGTGACTCTTAACCACGGATGCCAGCCTGTTCGGGTGGGGAGCTCACGCCCAATCCCAGGTGACCCAGGGTCGCTGGCATCCATTGGACTTGGTCAATACCAATATCAATCTGCTGGAACTGCGAGCAGTGTACCTGGCTCTTCAACATTTTGAGCCGATGGTGAAAGACGCCCATTTCTTGGTCCTGACGGACAGTGTGGCGTCCCACATCAACCGTCAGGGGGACACGAGATCCAGGCGCCTCATGTTGGAGGCGGAGAAAATCGGACTGTGGGCAGAGCTACATGTGAGGTTGCTTCGAGCGGAACACATCTCGGGCACCTCGAATGTGCAGGCGGACTGGCTCAGTCGCTCCACGATAGATACAGCAGAGTGGCGCCTGCACCCTGACCTGTTCGAGACTGTCTGGGAGGTTTGGCCGGCCAGTGGTGGACTTGTTTGCGACTCGACACAACACACAACTACCGAGATTCTTCTCCAGGTTTCCAGCGCAAGGGGCGGAAGGGGTCAATGCCCTTGCAGTCCCTGGCCACCGGGACTCTTGTACGCCTTCCCTCTGCTTCTCCTCATTCCGAAGGTGGTTCGGAAGATGCTCGAGGAGAAGGTGGAGCTGCTCCTGGTCGCTTCCCATTGGCCCCGATGCCCATGGTACGCGGATCTGGTAGAGCTCTCGGTGTCTCGTCCTTGGCGGATTCCCGACGACAGGGTCTCCCTCAGCCAGGGTGTTCTTCATCCAGACCCTCAATGGCTGCATCTGACCGTCTGGCACTTGAGGGGAACCTTCTCCGGGACGACAGATTCTCCGACGAAGTAATTGTCACCATCCAGGCTTCTCGATGAGAATCCACAACGCGCATCTACAACACGACCTGGTCAGCCTATTGCAAATTTTGCTCCCAGTCTCATCTGGACCCGCTGTCCGCCTCGATTCCACAGATTTTGGACTTCTTGCAGGCGGGGTTTAATAAAGGGTTGGTTCCCAACACACTCTGCAGGCAGGTTGCGGCCTTGTCGACGGTTCTCCGACTTGACAATCTACGGTCTCTGTATTACCACCCCAAAGTACGTAGTTTTTTGAGAGGAGCTGCTAATTTGCGACCCCAGGTCGTTCATCGATACCCTTCCTGGGATCTCTCCCTGGTCCTGCAAGCACTCACGTCTTCTCCATTTGAGCCGTTGAGGACGGTATCGCTCTGGTTCCTGACATTCAAGACGGCCTTCTTGGTTGCTATCACCTCGGCCAGAAGGGTGTCCGAGTTAGCTGCGCTCTCAGTGCGCCACGACCTCTGCCATTTTCATCCGGACAGGGTCGTCCTCCGTCTGGATCCCTCCTTCCTGCCTAAAGTGAACTCCTGGTTCCATCGGGCCCAGGAGGTGATCCTGCCAGACTTTTGCCCCAACCTGAAACACCCGTTGGAACAGCGCTGGCATACGTTGGATGTACGGAGGGCTCTCCGGATTTATATACAACGGACGGCTTCCTTCCGGAAAACCGAGGCGTTATTTGTAGCATTCCAACCGGCCTCAATGTCACAATGTCACAAGGTCGCAAGGTCACGCCCCAGACTGTTAGCCGCTGGCTTAAGGCCTGCATTGCCCGGGCTTACGAGGGACAGTCCAGGCCAGTTCCCCGTCGGATTACCGCACATTCCACCCGTAGCGCGGCCACTTCCGCAGCCTGGGCCACACAGGCATCTATTGAAGACATTTGTAGAGCGGCCACGTGGACTACTCCTTCACCGTTTGTCAAGCATTACAAACTGGACATGTTTGCCTCGGCTGAGGCGGCCTTTGGCAGGCGGGTACTTCAGAGGGTCTGCTCCACTTCTGCTCCCCTGGACCAGACTTCTCCCGCCCACGAGACTTGAGCTTGGGTATATCCCATGCTTGGACTCTCCTTAGCAGCGCACAGAAGAAGTAGCATTGGCTTACCTGAACAGTCTTCTCTATGCGCTGCGGGGAGAGTCCAAACCCGCCCTGGCTTCTTGGTCCAGGGTTGCTGGATTTCTGGATTCCATTGTCCTGACTCGGATGGCTATGCACGCCTTTGTTTGAAAACTGACTCATCACAGCTGGTGGAGCAGAGAGGGCGTGTTTAATTCAATTAATTAACTCAGTCCCCATGGCAACTGACGAAGTTAACCCATGCTTGGACTCTCCCCACAGCGCACAGAGAAGACCGTTCAGGTAAGCCAACGCTACTTCTATTGTAAGAGGTGCTGTGATAACTACTTCACAGGCCTTCTTAATTGCTGTCCCAATTTTTCTGGAATAGCATCCCTCCTCAGTGTACAGATACCACCCTTTCTCTTGATTTTTAGAAAACTGGTGCAAACCTTGTTCCATCAAGCCAGGATGGTTGAATTGTTGTAACTTTCTCTTGGATTAGAGGGCTTGGTTGTTTTTTTTCCCAATGAATGCTGTTTATGTTTTGTTCATGATTCCTGGTTCCATAGAATATCATGAAGGACTCTTGATTATATAATTGTATATAATTGATTATATGATTTTAATGCCAATATATTGGAGAGAAACAATGTAGCATTTTTCTGACCTCTTAATACTTAAACTAAGTTATATTTAGGTGGCACAAAATATTCCACATATTACATATATGAAAATTGTTCTTGTAAAATTCTTATATGTGTCTGTAGAACAATGTGTCATTAATGGGAGAATTATTACTTCATTCTCTTTTAGTTTATTGAGGGAGAAAACACTTGGCGAGATTTAATGAAGACTGCCCTGGAAAATTTAATTGTCCTCCTAAAGGATGAAACTACAATTTCACCCTATGAAATGTGCAGCAGTGGCTTGGTGCAGGCTCTCCTTACTGTACTGAATAATGTAAGTTTATTGCGGGACTGGTATAGTATTGGATTAGGAAGAGCGGAATCCAAATTTTCACTCAGCTATATAATATACTGTTGACCTTTGTCGGTTATTTTCCTATCAACTTGTTGGAAGAATGCAGAAATGATAACTGCCAACACCTTTTTAAAAAGTTGGAATATATAAATCTGTAAGAACTGTGGTGGCGCAGTGGTTAGAATGCAGGCTACTTCTGCTGACTGCCGGCTGACTGCAGTTTGGCAGTTTGAATCTCACCAGGCTCAAGGTTGACTCAGCCTTCCATCCTTCTGAGGTCGGTAAAATGAGGGCCCAGATTGTTGGGGGCAATATGCTGACTCTGTAAACCGCTTAGAGGGCTGTAAAGCACTGTGAAGCGGTATATAAGTCTAAGTGCTATTGCTATTAAATAAAAATATAACTTCACTTAGGAATAGAAGATTAGTTTAATTATTTTTTTTAATTTGGGCCAGGTTTATCCATCAACCATTATATGTGGCCAACATAAATTTCTAAGTATTCTAGGCAGTACAGAAAGTATAACACTGCTATAGAGAAGACCAGAAACAGGAAGATATTTTCTCTTGCTTCTTTTCCTTGATAAAATGTCCCAATGATTTCTAAAAATCTTCTGTATTAATCTATATGGAATGTTCAGTCCAAATACATACAGGTAGTTCTCGACTTACAACCATTCATTTAGTAACCATTTGAAGCTTGGCAACTGGCATGTATTTATGATGGTTGCAGTGTCCCAGGGTCATCTGATTGTCCTTTGCAACATTCTGACAAGCAAAGTCGATGGGGAAGCAGATTCACTTAAAAACTGTGTTACTACTTTAATAACTGCAGTGATTCACGTAACAACTGTGGCAAGAAAGGCCGTAAAATGGGGAAAAATTCACTTAACTATCTTGCTTAGCAACAGAAATTTTAGGCTCAATTGTGGTCACGTCGAGGACTACTTGTATATACGTTAGCTTAAATTTTTAGTCTTTTTTTTTTTAGCCCTGCAAAAGGCTTTCTGCTTTAGATAATATAATGGCAATTGGCTTAGATCTATATGATTGTTATAAAAACTGTGGAACTATGTCAAATAAGTTAAATCTATTGTAGGACATATTTTTGATATTTTCACGAAGATGGACATTGTGGGTCTGTTATTGGAGGTTTCTCTGAACTCATATCTTGGCCAGAAATGTCTTTCAATTTGATTAATCGATTTAAGATAGCATAAGAGCTTGTTTATGCTTGACATGGCTTTTGGGACCCTTTCAGTGCTAAGGAATTGTGAGATGAAAAGCCTTTCAATATGATTACTCCCAAATTTTCTCTCTCGAGTTGTCAAGCTAAATAAGCTCCCCTACACTCATCTTTGACTGTATGTGCATGAAACACTGTTACATTCCTAGTTAGTGGCATGGTTTACATATTGTGCCATGATGTGGGCGGATTATAAAAGAATTATACTGAGAAATTGGGGAAGATGTTAAGAAATGGCTTTTGGAAATGTGTGGCCTGTTGTGAAAAAGACAATACAGGTAATCCTCAACTTAGGATCACAATGGAGCCCAAAATTTATGTTGCTAAGTGAGAAATTTATTAAGTGAGTTTTGCCACATTTTATGACTTTTCTTGCCACGTTTGTTAAGTGAATCACTGCAGTTGTTAAGTTAGTAACATGGTTGTTAAGTAAATCTGGCTTCCCCGTTGACTTGGCTTGTCAGAAGGTCATAAAAGGGGATCACATGACCCCAGGATACTGCAACCGTCGTAAATACCAGTCAGTTGCCAAGCATCTGAATTTTGATCACGTGACCATAGGGATGCTACAACGGTTGTAAGTGTGAAAAACTGTCGTTAAGTCACTTTTTAAGCACCGTTGTAACTTTGAATGGTCACTAAACGAACGGTTGTAAGTCGAGGACTGTACCCTGTACTTTCTACTAATCAAAGAATGAAGCAATATGTCTACAGGCAGATATTTTGTGATATTTTACAGTAATATTTTGTAGTGACTGGTTTTCAGTATTTTATGATATTACTAAATAGTGATAATTTTAATATATAAAGTAGATTATTTTCTTTAGTTTTTTTTATCATTTTCAGTTTATATTATTTTTTCTTTGAATTTAAATGACTTCATTTAATTGTTTCTTTGAGTATATTTAGTATTGTCTCAAGATTTTGCAGTTTGAAAAAGCATTGTGCAAAGCATGTGAAATATTTATAAATGCCTGGGTTAACATAATAAGGCAAAAAACTCTACATTTTAATAGCATGATAAGTGGCTCTAACCAATATAGATATATGTTCTATTTGATTAAGCTTCATTCATACTTAGTCTGTGGCCTGTTATTTTTTGCTAGCATTAAATAGTGTTTTCTTATCTTAGAATATGGATTACGATTTGAAACAAGACTGTAGTCAATTAGTGGAAAGAATAAATGTGTTCAAAACAGCTTTCAGTGAAAATGAAGATGATGAAAGGTAACTTAAAGTCACTGAACATATTACAAACGTATTATGACATAAACATTTTATAATGTTTCCAACAGTAAAAACAAACACATATTGTATTATATCACCAAAAAAAAAAAATATTATTAGTCAATGATTGATAGAATTTGCCCATTTCTTAGAGCAGTGCTCTTCTCCTTCCTAGTATATATGGATTATTGCTACGGTTTCACACGCACTTAGCAGAGAACTGCCATTAAAAAAAACCCATTATTTTTGATTCCCCATGTTTAGCTATGCAAGCAATATTTTCTAATAAATGGAGTTTGATACTTTGGTACATTGTACACTGTGTCTAATTTGAATTCATTTTTTAAATAATATATTCTCCAAACATTTTATAGTGCTTGTTTTCTCTTTGTTCATAGTCGTCCAGCAGTTGCATTAATTCGGAAATTGATAGCAGTACTGGAATCTATTGAACGACTTCCATTACATTTGTATGATTCACCAGGATCATCATATAATCTCCAGGTAATTTTGCAGTCCTATGGAAATCTGCTTCGTCATGTTGTTGAGGAAGTTACTGTTAACAGCTATATGATTTTTTTAAAATATACAAATTCAAAGACAAACATTAAAATAAGTGTAGATATGTAACAATTAAAAATGAGATTTGATTCTGAAGGAAAGAGAGGGGAGGCCAGGTGCAATTCCTGCACAAGTGCATTCCATAACTTGGGAATTATATAGGGCCTCATTCTTAACTGTCAGTCTTTGGATGCTGATAAAGTTCCAGATAATATAAAAATTTGCCCTTTTTTACCTAGAGTTGATATTTTTCCATTTATATATCCTGGAGATGAGGCTAGGATCCTTGTCCTTACCCTTTCTTTTTTTTTTTTTTATAAAAGCAGATGAACAAGATTAGCCAGATCAGTAGGCACATTGATGAATTCATATTTACAATCAGCTGAGGTGCAAGAGTGATGAAACCCTTATTGTTGAGTTCCCTTTTAAAAAAAAAATCTCTCTGAATTACACATTTTGGCTAATTTTCAGCTAATCACCAATATTTATTATTGGAGCATATGACAGAATCTCCTTGGCAGGTATGTTTGGAAGAGATATGTTAGATCAAACAACAACATTTGTTGTTATAGTTCTTTGGTTAGCGTAGAAGAACTGGTTTGAAGGACAGTGTTCGGCTGCGTGTGATGTGGTCCAGTTTCTTGTGATCTGTTGAGTTATAACTTTGTTTGCAGCGTGGCTGTTCATTGGTCTTTAAATACTGCCTACGGGATCGTGGTTGATGTACTTTCATTCTAAGCTATAAACAGACACATTGACATCGACCCAATCTATCAACCATTTAGAACGAAAGAACAACATCAACCATAATCCCGAAGGCAGCATTTAAAGACCAACGAACAGCCACACTGCAAACAAAGTTATAACTCGACAGATCACAAGAAATTGAACCACATCACATGCAGCCGATCAAATCAATCTGAAACCAGACCATGACATCTTCAGAAGACATCCGAACAACACCAGCACTAATTTACATCACACAGATGGTACTTAAAACCAAGGACTATGACTCAGCAACTACAGCCAGCCAATCACAACCCGAAATCAGACGAGGATTCAGAAAGGCATTTAAAGGCCAGTGCTCCCCTAGACAAGCACAATCCAAAGCGCACTGAAGATGTCTCCTCGAATGGGGACAAAACATTTGCAACCAAATCGCCAAGCTCGGAGCTCAAACCAACAACAGTTTTCTTCATTATTTCAGAAAAGGGCATTACATTCAAACTATCATTTTGATATATGTGTGTAATGTGTACTGAAATTAGTTCTCCATTTCCCAATATAGGAATATTTGCTTTAATTTAAAATTGTAAGTTTCAGAATTCATTTAATTAAAGTAAAACTTTGTTACATTTTCTATAGATATTAACAAGACGGCTACGATTTCGCTTGGAACGTGCTTCTGGGGAAACAGCTTTGATAGACAGAACGGGTCGAATGTTGAAAATGGAGCCTTTGGCAACAGTAGAATCTTTAGAACAATATCTTCTTAAAATGGTGAGCAAAATCCTTTTCGTTCATTTTGCAAATGTCAGGTATACCGTGATGCTTTAGTAACTATCATATTTTTTTAGGTGGCAAAGCAGTGGTATGACTTTGATAGAGCTTCGTTTGTTTTTGTACGAAAACTGCGGGAAGGCCAGACATTTATTTTCAGACATCAGCATGATTTTGATGAAAATGGAATTATTTATTGGATTGGAACAAATGCCAAGTAAGACTTCAGGAATTTAATCAATTTAAACATATCTTAAATAGTTTTTATAAAAACAGTTGGAATCTATTTCACTGTTCATGTGATTTCAGTTTAATCTTCTAAAGTTAGGAAATGTAGAAGATTAAACTGATTATGTTATTTATGTTAGCTGTTTGAATTTAATTCTTTCATCAGTAACTGATTAGTTTCTCAGTTTGAAATGTATAATATGGAAATACAAAACTTTACGTTTGCATGAATTATATAAAATACAACTTAATCTGTTCTGCTTTAAACTTAGATGTATTGTGATTCATGAATATTAATGTTGTTTTTGTTGTAGAACAGCATATGAGTGGGTAAATCCAGCTGCCTATGGGCTAGTCGTAGTTACATCTTCAGAAGGAAGAAATCTGCCATATGGTCGTTTAGAAGACATCTTAAGCCATGAGAGTTCAGCTTTAAACTGTCATACTAATGATGATAAAAATGCATGGTTTGCAATAGATCTTGGTCTTTGGGTGATACCCTCAGCTTACACACTGCGCCATGCTCGTGGTTATGGACGATCGGCTCTCAGAAATTGGGTTTTTCAAGTTTCTAAGGATGGACAGAACTGGACTACTTTATACACTCACGTTGATGACTGTAGTCTAAATGAACCTGGGTATGTTTTTCTTTTGTTACATTTGCATCTGTGATAATAGTATACATTTAGGCCAATAATATTATGAAACATTCTGAACTGACTAAAAATACGAAGAATAATCTCTGGTACTAATGAATTCAGGAGTGTTTCTTGCATTCTTGAACTTTATTGTGAGTTATGTAAGTATTATTTTGCCATTATTTTGCTTCCAGGTCTTAGTGGTGTTTTTTTTAAAGGCTTTATAGTATACACTGTGTTATATTGTGAAGTAGAGTGGAGCACTGATTCCTTATTTTCAAGGTACCTGGCTTTTTAAAATATTTAATGCTTTATACCCCAAAATGTAATTTTGTGAGTGTGTTTTTGCTCATTTAAGTCTATTTAAAAAAAAATATCTGTAATTTTTGGTGCAATTTTCCCAAATGTAAAGTTCAACGGCAACCTGGCCACTAGACTCACCGAAGGATGAAAAACAAGGTTGGAGACATATAAGAATTAAACAGATGGGAAAGAATGCCAGTGGGCAGACACACTATCTCTCCCTGTCAGGATTTGAACTTTACGGCACTGTCAATGGTGTATGCGAAGATCAGTTAGGTAAGCAATATAAAGTAACTACTACTATTACTATTACTATTACTATTACTATTACTACTACTACTACTACTATTATTATTATTATTATTATTATTATTATCATTATTATGTTTTTTTTGTTATTTTATTAAACATGAAACTCAGTTAACTGAACATTTAAAAAAGTGTCACAAATACCACAGACTGGTGCTAATGGTTGATATGGGTTGCTGCCAGCGTCCTAGGTAGCAACCAAGTACCTTCTTAAAATATATGATGTTCTGGGT
>QLTV01004083.1:1718029-1754522 GCA_003457575.1 Thermophis baileyi
TTTTATTTTTATCCAGGGGATAAAAAGTGCACGCACACACTCAAAACCAGCGAACTAATGCGCTGAAGCTGACCAGACTAAGCTGACCAGATGAATACCTGGTAGGCAGAACCCCCCCTTGTTTTCCTCCCCCAAAACTAAGATGCGTCTTATACTCCGAAAAATACGGTAATTGTATTAACTGTACCTTTAATTCTAGCCAATTGCTGAAGTCCCAAGGAATGCATCCATGTGTTAACTGACATCTGCTCAGAACATTACATTTATATTTTACTTAATTTAGAAATATGTAATCTTTATATTGTGACTTTGCCTGCATTCATTTTTCTTATGTAGTATTCTTATTGAATAGTGGATGTTGATTATTTTCAGTAGAGAAAATAAATGATTGAATTATTTTTTTAATAACACAACCACCAGAAGATATATAGTGCCACTTTGAAAACAAGTGTATTTTACTGCAGTTTCTTACTAAAGAACTGGTAAAAAAAATCAGGAATAAATCCTATTTTGGGAAATTGAAGACCTACTACTGAGTGTGTTATACTTGAACGAATACAATGTCATGTAATTATTTAGTTTTTGTGTCATCCGTTGTTTTTACTTAGCAGAGCCATTTAAAAAATGGCATGAGCACTGTTACATGCAGTGAAGAAATAGTGAAGTTGTTTTTCATAGAAAAGAACTGAAATCATTAGAATCTGAAATGTAGCTTAAATACCATGAACCATTTGAGGGGCTACTATGCAGTTTTCATTTTGTTTTGGAATGTTATTGCTTGTACTTCAGAAACTTAGAATATATCAGGGTATATAATGATTGAGGACATTTTTATGGAATCTTATGTAAATCAATGTATGTTGTATTACATGTTGCAACTTTAAACATTTAATTTTAAGTGATGAAATCAGTTAAATAGCCTAGTAGCCTCTATGATGTATTTTGCAATTCTATAAACATTTTATTGAATCTAATTTTTCCATCCTAGAGCATAATTAAGAAAGGATCATTAAAATATAATGATTGATAGCAGGTAGTGAAAGTTGGTTACGAATCTTCAGTGTTCATGCCAGACTGTAGTTTGTTATGATGCACTGCTGAACAAACCATGGTGTACAAATGGACAGCAAATCATGAACTGAAGTGGGGAAGATCTAATGATTTTCAAGGAGAAGAACTATTGCACAACCTGAACATACAAATAAAAGCATGCTCATTTTAAATCAGTAGAATTGTTGCCTGTAAGGTAATAATTTACTTTGGGTTAGATGGGCGGCCAAATAAATTTGATAAAATAAATAACTAAAATAATCCTTTATGGTGGCTGTTCAGTGTATACAAATCAGAAAAAAGAAATAGAGTCTTGCAGAATTTTCTAAATATGTTTCTGCTTAGAAAGTGAAATGGAGGTAGTAACTCCTACTTCAACCTTTCTTTTGATTCTCTGGTCATGTCCTATTAAGAACAGCTGATTGGATGCAGTGGTGCTATGAATTTGTAAAGTAAGAAACATTGTGGAACTCTCAGTTTCCTTGAACAGGGAAGTAGCCCACATACATCATCAACTCTTTATAATCACAAACTTTTTATAATATGGATTATGCATCATATAATTATTAAAACTAGATATGTGGGCTACTTCATAAGAATCACAGTTGCTTCTATACTTATTTTGATGTTTTGTTTTATTTAACAGTCTATTTTTTCTTGGCCTGCAGTTCTGCGTTATTACCATAACCTTAGTGACTTCTGTTTTTTTTCTTTTTTAATATTGGTTTATTTTTAATACACAACACTCATTAATGCAAATTGTACTACTTTGGATTATTTATTTTATCTTACCATATCTTTATAGCTTCTCCTCTAATGGGTGCCCAAAGTTTTCCTAATCTGACTACAACTGGTACCACCTCAACAGTGACCATGTCTACATCCAGTGTTACTAGCAGCAACAATGTAGCCACAGCAACTACAGTTTTATCTGTTGGTCAGTCACTTAGTAACACTCTAACTACTAGCCTAACATCAACATCTAGTGAGAGCGATACAGGTCAGGAAGCAGAATATTCTTTATATGGTAAGTTTTATTTTTAAATGAACATAAGCAGATTTCCCATTCATGGTTTATTTTTGTCACAGGTTTTGTGCTTAGTAATTTCATTTACTAAAGCATATCAAATGATTGTTTGCCCCTTTATTAGCTACATAAAGGCCTCTTCACAAAGGATCTCAACTACTGTCAATATTTCCATATACTTCAGCTCTACACACTCCTCTTACATGATTGTCACTTAAGGTACTTCTTTATTGATATTTCAGTAGTGGTGTTTTGAAATACAGGACATGAAATTTGAATGCCGTAGTAAATGAAACCATCATCTGTATACCTGTATTGCACGGATTTATGGGTAGTCTTCCTTATGCTTTGCTACAGTCATTCATTTGAAGAATAGGTTTGCAACAACTATCATGGCATACTTATAACAATATAGATAGAAATTTGCTTTTGAAAATGACTACTACTCATTCTATTTCTTCATAACTCTTCTCTTTGCTCCTCTGTAAGTTGGTGAATAGTGTGGGATATTTCATGAAAGAGCACATTGGGATGTGAATAGATTCAGGGGCATTGTCAAACATGTTGAAAAGCATTTGCAGTTAGTAATTGGCATTTCCATAGTGTTTTTAATATTTAATGTTTGTTCAAATTCAAAACCTCAATTCCAAATCATTGTTGGCAGTTGGTTTGTACATTGTGTTTGGAAGCAGCACCAGTGCTAGTTTGTTCTTTTAGATATCTGCAGCAAATTATAATTATAAAAGATACAGAGCAGATAAATATGATTGGATTTATATGGCCAAATAGAGGCTTATTAATGATTTCAGCATAAATATGGTTACTTATTTTAAATATATACTAACACATTTTCATGTGTTTAACATCCTTACAGTCCTATTGCTTCAGAACTAATTGAAATTACTTCCATTTTCAATCTTCAATACAATAAATTGATTCATATCTAATGATGAGCTAGGAATTTTAATTATGATTCCTTGAACCAAATATAGTGGTCTGCTTTATACAAAAGTGTAAGAATTAATGAATTGTTTTATATGTCACATTGAAGCAGGAGCAAACAACCTTGCTATGGCTTGGCATAAGATGTGAACTGATTCTTGTAGAAACCCACAAAATAACACTGAAAAACAACTGAAGTGTTAACATTACATATTTGGCAGAACAAAACCCTAAGTATTTAGAATATTCTTGCCATAGGAAACAGCAGGAAGTCAACATGAATCTTGCTCCTTATAATACTGATCAGCTAATTTGCAGAAACTTTGTCATTAAAAAAAAAACCAACTACACAGAAAATCCTATGCAGTTCTAATTGAAATGTCTGTTGTTATTCTGAGGTACTACACCCAACACTTAGACCAAAGCATTGATGATCTCTTCCCATTTTTTAGGTTGCAATAGTAGTTTCCTTAATGTTCAGGAAAGGTTCCAAACAAGGAGACCTCAAGCCCAATTGTATTTCCGTTGTTATAATAGTGGCTTCCTTACATGTTGGCAAATGCTGCCTAGTGTGGCTGAGCTTGCTTTAGTATAGTCTTAATTACATAAAAATGGTTACAGTGTTTTTCAGAGTATAAGACACACTTTTTTCCCCCTTAAAAGAGGCTGAAAATTTGGGTGCATCTTATACTCCCAGTGTAGCTTTTTCAAAGCTTTTTTTCAGCCCTAACAAGGTGCTAAGAGTGAAGCAAAAGCAGCTGTACTTTAGAAGCTTTTTTCAGCCCTAACGAGGTGCTAACGAGTGAAGCTATGTTTTTCCTGCTTTTTTCATTGCTTCTCTCTATCAGCTGTGCTTTAGAAGCTATTTTTTATCCCGCTCAAAACCAGCAAACTAATGTGCTGAAGCTGACCAGACTAAGGATGCTAGCCAGATGCATACCTGGTAGGCAGAATTCCCCCCCCCCCATTTTCCTCCCCAAAAACTAAGGTGCGTCTTATACTCCGAAAAATACTAAAACAACAGCAAAAAAAAAAAAAAAAGAACACATTCCCCAATTGTTTTTACTTAAGACATTAGACATTGCCAACAATACCAACATTTAAATATATGCATGCACTGGCTATAAACAGAATGGACCATGCTTTAAATACAAACCAGTAGCCAAACGTCCATGTATCATCTCTGATTTCTGAAGTGTTCTTTGAAGTACATCTGCAAAGAGCATATACTTCATATAAAACCTCTGTAAACAAGTATAAAGTCTATTCTCTGACTCCATTAATTACCACTCAAGTTACCATGCTCTTAAGCTAAAATATAAAAACCAATAGATGTGAACTAAATTGGGAAGAAAGTCAACGTTTATGAGGTCCAAGAGCAGAATCAGGTGCAGAACGGTTCCTCAGTGAGTTCTGTGCACCATTGCTATTCTTGTTCCCCAGAAAATAGTTTCCCCAAATCGTTCCATCAAGGCCTCAGCCAATAGTAGCTCTGGTCCTGATGGGGCTCTAGGTTGACTCAGTCTTCCATCCTTCCAAGGTCAGCAAAATGTGGACCCAAATTGTTGGGGGCAATATGCTGACACTGTAAACAGCCCAGAGAGTGCTGCAAAATACTGTGGGCCAGTATATAACTCTTAAAGTGCTACTTTATTGGTACCGTCCAATGTAGAAAATGCAATGCATAGTCCTCTTGCATAGTACAGAATATTTAAGACTTTCTGCTAAAATGGCAACACGAGAAGCCGAGTGTTGTAATAGCTCCTCTGAGCCTTGCGATAGCTCTGCCAAGTTGCTATTTTCATGTCAGAGAAAAGAATTAAGGACTATTTCAGAACATTTAAAACACGGATTCTTGAAAACAATTGTATTTTACTCAAATACATGAAACAAACTCTGGAAATATTTGTGCTTTGATTTAGGTCTGTGGACATCTTCATTGTTACCCACAGGGAGTTCTGATTTATTTATATATTTACTTTAAAAAAAATATTATTGTGGTGTCCAAAACTATTTCAGCATGAAATACTGATCTACAACCACCTATTATAATAATAGAGTAATGGGCGATTTATACCCATTGTTAAACAAGAGCTAAACCCAGGACACTGTTTGAAATGCTGTCTCTCTCCAAAGAAAGCAGTTAACATCAGTATTATTATCCAATAATACAGCAGCCCTGGAAATGGCACTGGGTAAATTAATTGAGGGTCTGAGAGGGAACTAATATAATAGGATGAGAATGTATAGTCCACTGTTATTAGGTAAGCAGATTGGGAAAACAAATGGTGATATTTTGAACAGAAAACAATGACATTTTTCATCATGTCTTCGGACTGCTAATTGGTGCTCAAGGATGTGCTCTGCTAGTCTTCCGATTGTTTGTCCTACGTAGTGGCCTTTTCAGTCCTTATACTGTATGTTTTACATGACTCCTGTTTTTTTCTTCTGGGGCTGCTAGGATGTTTTAGAAGGCTTTAGTTGGTTTGTGTGCTACACTGATGTCATGTGGATATAATAATCTGTTGCCGGTTTCTGAGATGTTTTTGATGTATGGCAGTGTTATCCTGTTTACAGCTTGTATTGGTTGTGCTATATTGGTTGACTGGTCAGGCACTTTTTGATGAAGTTGTGTGGATATCTACTTTGTTGGAAGATGTTACATAGACGACCTGTTTCCTTTTTCTAATGTTCAGGGCAGCTGTACTGTATTTGTGATCATCTAAATATACCGGTAGGTAGTCCTTGACTTACAGCCACAATTGAGACTGTTGAGTCCTCTATTGCAGGGGTCTCCAACCTTGGCAACTTTAAGACTTGTCGACTTCAACTCCCAGAATTCCTCAGCCAGCTTTGCTGGCTGAGGAATTCTGGGAGTTGAAGTCCACAAGTCTTAAAGTTGCCAAGGTTGGAGACCCCTGCTCTATTGCTTAGCAAAATAGTTGTTATATTGCAGCAGTTGTATGGGAAATGAGATCAGGCATAGAAAGTTAATGCGTTGTTTTATATAGGCAATAATTTTGAGTATAGTATATTGTTCAAATTGCTATGGTAAGGTAGCAATCATTTGTTAGAACTGTAGTTTCTAAAAATAATTACAAAGATGATTCTTCAGGGTTTTATCACTCTTTCTGAAGGCAAGAAGTGGAAATGTGTCTTTTGTGAGTCATTATTTTATTGCTATTGTGATAAAGTGTATGGACGAAATTATGGGTATAAAATCTCTTTTATACTTATCATACAGGAAAAAACCAGCATATTTCTATTTCTTCATTTAACATTAAGATTAAAAATTAGATTGGTTTGAATTTTTTATTTATTACAAATAGTTTTCTATTCTTTTTCAGGTTATTTTCTGAAATCCTTTTTCCTTTTTCAGCTTAATGTTGCCCTAATTTGTCATAATTTCTTAAAATAGGTTTCAGTCCTGTTTTCTTGAACATCATGCTAAGTGAACTTCTTTTTCCTGTTCCTGCTTTGAATGTATCAAATCAGATCATCTATCACCTTTGCTATCTTTCTTTTTAGAGACTATCTTATGTTGTCTATGTTTTTCTGTGTAGATTTCCTTGATAGTTGTCGGGCTAGTACTTTGTTGGCTGAATTAGATGATGATGAAGATCTACCAGAGCCAGATGAGGAGGATGATGAAAATGAAGATGACAATCAGGAAGATCAGGAATATGAAGAAGTAATGGTACAGTGTATATGCTTTAACAGTTCTATTCCATTTATTCCAAGTCTTGAATTTAAGAGAGATTTATAATTGTAGCAAAATTTGAGCAGCTTATACAAACCTAATACTGTATGTGTTTACTTCTTTTTTTTATAGAGTGTTGATGAATCGCAAAGTTCAAGTGATTTATTTGTTGAATTTAGGCTTAAATCTAACTGATAAAAGTTTTTCCGTTTTCCCCACAGTTTTTATGTTTATGTATGCTTTAAATCAAATGGATATTTTCAATTAGTCCTACATATTTTCAGTTACTTCCATACCGTAATGTTTTGAACAGGAAGAAGAAGAGTATGAAACAAAAGGAGGACGTAGAAGAACATGGGATGATGACTATGTGTTAAAACGCCAATTTTCTGCTCTAGTACCTACCTTTGATCCAAGACCTGGCCGTACTAATGTGCAGCAAACAACTGATTTAGAAATTCCTCCCCCAGGTACACATGAGAGCAGTTTAAAAAATGTGGGAAACTCACATTGTGTGAATAGAGTATCAGAGGAGGAAAAAATCTGATGGGGGTGGGGGCAGGAGGGTTGTTGAGCCACAACAATGGAATTGTTTGGTTTGGGTTTAGTGGAGTGTTTGAACCCAACTTCTATGATTTATGTCACAGCATTATTAGACATGGTATTACTAGGGTGGTTCAGATATTAGAAAACACATTAAGCTGATAGATTCAGATATAAATATAAAATATTATATATAAAATCTTTGTCCCTGAAGCCAGTGATTGGATTGGGAGAGAACAAACTCTTATGACAACAAATCTCCCATGCTACCTTCATGTTGGGATAAAACTGTAGGTGTACACACTTTTTTCAGTGGAAGGAATTGAAAACCAGGGATATTGAGTAGAGGCTAATTGTGGGACTTAAAGGGATAGAATTTGAAGGAATGGGATAAATAATTTAACTATAAAATTGTACTTATATTTTAATGAATTTATAAGTTCTTCTCTTTCTTCCATTTTAAAAGTAATTATTTAAGACAGTTTATATACTGTTTATCCCATCTTGTATTACTTAGCATTGTTGGATTAATTGTCCAGGCAAAGTTATCTCTTCACAGAAAGAACAGGCTACCGTGTTTCTGAATAATTATTCTGGTTTATGACAGTAATAAAGATTTGATTTTGATTTGATTTGATTTTTGAGCAGCAGACAATTTTGTGCAAAAGTTAATTTTAATTTTGAAAAATATCCCCCAAAGGGTAATTTCCTTGAACAGTTAGGAAATTAAAACACATTACAAAAGTAACTCTGTTTTTAAAAAGCAGCAGAACTGCATAAGAGTGGTAACGCTCTTTATTTTTATTTTTTACTGTTCCTCATGTTTTTTGACAATTTACTTGAAAATGGTGTACATTTAAATCTTGAACCTTGCAAGATTTTAAAAAGGCTGGGGAACTGAGAAGTAAAGATGATTTTTTAAAAAATGTTTAAGCTTATTTATATTTGGTACACTATAGTTGACAGTAAAGTTATGCAAGATGCAATATAACAAAAATATGTAATAGAGTGTAAAGCAATGCAAAAGGACACTAAGTAAATACTTTGTACTGCTACCCCCTAGATCCCACAAAAACTTTGTTCCTGAGGGAGACGGAACTAGAAGGAAACAGTGAACTCTAAAATAATCTTGTGATACTCCTTGAGCATTTTTTCTTCACTCAGTTGGAGATTTTTTTACAGACACTATGTTTCTATATCTACACACTATGCAAATTGCTAATGGCATTTTAAGAAGATTGTAGTGTGTAACTATAATGGCTCCAGTGTGCCTTTACCAATCTTTAGAACTTACTGCTCATGTTTACTGTTGTCCCTCTCCCAGTGTTTGCTTTCTGAAAGGCTTCTACAATTGTAAGGCTGTGGGTTCATTCCTTAAATTCAGCCTTAACAGCCCCATTGCCTTTATTACTTGCACATTTAACTTCGTTGTACACAAAGATTGCAGCAGTTCAAATGTATTTGAGTTTGCAGGTGCCTCAGAAAATAGTAAATTATTACTAATTTTTCATCAATTCATTGGTTGCAGGAACACCTCATTCGGAACTCCTAGAAGAAGTTGAATGTATGCCATCACCACGTTTAGCACTTATCTTGAAAGTTACAGGACTCGGTACAACTCGTGAAGTTGAACTACCCTTAACAAATTTCCGGTCAACTATATTTTACTATGTACAAAAATTGCTGCAGTTTTCCTGCAATGGCAATGTGAAATCGGATAAACTTAGGCGAATATGGGAACCAACATATACGTAAGAATTCAAGAACATGTTCATAATTGTAAAATAATCTAAAATTGTAAATTTATATCTGCTTCTCTGATAGTAAACTATAGCAAACATATATTTCTGAATAAACATATGTAGGAATATTCTATTAAACAATTGTTAATACGTGTCAGAAACAATGTCTTGAAATATTTCAATATTAACAATACTGTGTCAGTCTTTGGGGCCATTATTTCTTTACTGTTTTCATAGCTTTTATCTTTACTGTGATAAATAGATGCGGATTGAAGAATTACGTAAAATATTTTAACTGCATCAAAACTAACCCAACATTTTTTTATTTTTTTTATTTTTTTATAATTTAAAGATAAGTTTCAAGAGCAATTCGTTTGTGGAATGAAGAATTATATTGGTTGCTCTGACATTCTGTGCTGGATAAAATTTTCAAAAATAGAAATGTTTCAAAACGATTCAAATTTGGACCATTTCATATTTGAGTACAGTTTTTTTGAGTACAGAACTCTTCATTTTGAATGCGAAAGAGCTCTTCTGAGCATGTGATGCCCTTTCTTGATTTTTGGGGCAGTATCTTAAGTTCAAAACAACCTGCTTTGCTTTAGAAACAGCTGCTATGCAATCAGGTGCTTCAAATTCTTGGTTAAATTTGAGATAGCCTGAATTTGAAACATTTTGCAAACTCGTCGTCGATTATTTAACATTATATTATTATGAAAAAGAAAAGGAAAGAAATGCACTTCTCTCTTCACTTTTTCCACAGTGTGTATAAATTTATATGCATGTATGGTGTTCTCTTCCGCTTTTTTTCTAAACTAAAAGTTTCCAAATGTAACTTCATAAAAATTGTTTTATTTCTTTGATCATTCTAATAGTCCTTTTCTATCAAATGTAATGATGCTTCAGTATCCATGATTACGTACAATGACAAGCAGTTTAGAATTATTCACATATTTTAAATTATATCATCCATAGTTTCTAGCCATACTGTCCAGGGTTTATCTGGAAGTCAAAAATATCTGGAGAGCTTCAGTCCTGTTGCACAGTTTATAATTTAGAAATAAGTTCTTTGGCAAGGAAAAGCTATCGAAACTATATAAATAACTCTGATCTTTTTATGTTTAGAATTGTATACAAAGAAATGAAGGATTCTGATAAAGAAAAAGACAGTGGGAAAATGGTGAGAACAATCTTAACCTTTAGATGTTTGCAGTTTTTGCACCTAAACAGCTTGAAAGCTATGCTAGATTAATTTTGTTACATAAGTTTTGAGTTATTTCATAAATGCATGTTCCTAGTGAAGCATAAATTTAAATCTTTCAAACTTACAATCAGGAAAGACCAACATTAGGTGATTCCTGTTGTAGGGTTGCTGGTCAATAGAGCATGTGGAGCAGTACCTTGGCACTGATGACTTACCAAAGAATGATTTGATAACCTACCTGCAGAAGAATGCGGATTCAGCCTTTCTGCGTCACTGGAAATTAACTGGCACTAATAAAAGCATTAGGAAAAACAGAAATTGTTCCCAACTCATAGCTGCTTACAAGGTATATATCTGCATCTAAAAGTATTAATTTGGAAATGTATGGTTTTGGTCTTGTGAGATAGATTTGATATAAAGACTAACATTGTTTCTTGATTAAGTGTAATTATGTGCTGTTGTCATAGTTAGCTTTTATAAGCTGCAGGGTTTTTTTTGTATACTTCTGAATTGGTGCAGTAATGATATCCTTAACATAATGCCTAACAATAGTCTAAGCTCCAGCTTGAATTACGCATCTTTTTTTTTCTTTTTAAAAAGTTTATTTATTTTTATTTATCAAATTTAGAAACTGCCCATCTTCCTTACAGAGGAACTGGGGGTGAAGTTAAAATAAAATATTAAAAACATAAAAACTAGAGGCAAGGATAGTTAAAATTCAGCATCAGAGTGCTAACCAGTCCCACAGCTGTTGCATGCTCCTCTGAGAACCCCATGCAAGGTTGCAGAGCCAGGTCTTTAGACATTTCTGAAAGGCCAGGAGATTGGGAGCCTGCCTCACCTCTGGGAGGGAGAATGTTTCCAAAAGGGGGGGGGCAACGGCAGAGAAAACTCCCTTCCTGGATCCCAGCATTTGAAATTCTATAACTGATAGGGTCCACAAACATACCTTTCCCGCTTGATTAAGTGGGATGGGCTGTTGTAACGGGTCAAGTCCTATTATAAACTCAATTTGTATTTATTTTTCTTCTGGTAATTCATGCAGGATTTTTGTGAGCATGGATCAAAATCTAATTTGAATCAGGGAGCTATTTCCACGCTTCAAAATTCAGACATTCTTAGTTCAATTAAAGAACAGCCTCAAGCCAAAGCTGGTAATGGACAGAATTCCTGTGGAGTAGAGGATGTTCTGCAGTTGCTTCGTATTCTCTACATTGTTGCAAGTGACCCTTTTTCTCCTCGAACTTTACAAGAAGGTTAGTAGGAAATGACCGCTAAAGATTTTCCCCCTAAAATTCTCTATTAAGAAAACATGAAATAAAAAATTATGTTATTATTTCAGAAGGAGATGAACAGCTCCAGTTTAATTTTCCACCAGATGAATTCACAAGCAAAAAAATTACCACAAAAATTCTTCAACAGATTGAGGTGATGTATTATTGAAAAATTATTTTAAGATTTTCAGCTGTATGCTCATTTAGATGGTTCAGAAATTTAAAATATGATTTTGTTGAAAAATTAATTCTATGAATATGCCCTTTATATATGATCTATTCATTTCATAAATCAAAATGTAAAGAGAGGCTATCTATCTGAGGGCCAAGGAGATATCCAACGTCAAACTAATGTAGCCAGTTACGCAATTTAGTCGACATACTCTCACACTTGAATGGTAAGCTTATTTGGATGGAAATTACTGAGGTATCTATTGTAAAAGTTCAGAAGATTAAATTTGCATTTAAATAGTAAACATATTTTTTTAATGTCATTAAATTAGGTGGTTTATTAAAGTGGAAGAACCTATCTGAGACAGTAGCGAGTAAGCTTTATTACTCTGTGAGATTTGGTAGGAGGGGATCTTCTAGTTCATGGATGTCAAACACCGTGTCATGTGACATTTCGTGACTTTTTTGCCTTCGCGGAGCGGGTGGGCATGCGATGCATCTGGCCCGCGGGCCGGCAGTTTGACACCCCTGTTCTAGTTCAAGGCAATCAGAAATTTTTGATCTCAGATACCATTTCTCAGACCACCGGGAAATCTCTGTTGCCTGTATGTCATTGTCGTGGGATTGTGATCAAGGTAAAGAGAGATGGACTGCACAGATAGATAGGTGGGATGATTGTTTCAGTGTGTTAGAAGAAACCTGCAAAATCCAGAACTCTCCGGGCTACATCCCCAAACGTTGCTGACCTATCCAAGAATTGTAACTAATCCCAGTTTTAGAGAGATTTTGTTAAACAACCCCACCTCCTAAGCCAGACAAGTGAAAAATACTTAACCTGCCTCTGCTCCAGATTTCTGTTTGCCAAGGATTTTGTTTTCTTGGAGGTTGCCACGCTTGAAGATAAGAATTGCTATGTAAGAAAATTAATTTTTATATAGCATTTCTATTAATTTATGAGAGCTCTGCTAACATTGTGTTTGAAGCTGAGTGTGGAAAGGACAAGCCAGAATGTACACATAGCTTTCTATCTCTGCATTTTACCTGTCTGACTTACCTGTTTTCACATCTTAATTATTAAATTGCAGGAACCATTAGCATTAGCAAGTGGAGCTTTACCAGACTGGTGTGAACAGATAACTAGCAAGTGTCCTTTCTTAATCCCATTTGAAACTAGACAACTATATTTCACATGCACAGCATTTGGAGCATCAAGGTGAGAACTTTGCTCAAAATTATTTCATTTTTTAGTTATTCATTCTAGTGTATAACAGTTTTTTTTAACGTGAATATCATAAGCATTGGTTTGTTATGTTAGGGGCGAATAATCTTAACATTCATAATATCAAGAATTTTCAACGTTTTACAGAAAGTGATGAAAGAGATGCTTAGCATTTTTTAAACGAATGCATTTCTTTTTCTTACCAGAGCAATTGTGTGGCTACAGAATCGACGTGAGGCAACTGTTGAGCGAACACGAACTACAAGTACTGTACGAAGAGATGATCCAGGAGAATTCAGAGTTGGGCGCCTTAAACATGAAAGAGTCAAAGTTCCACGTGGTGAATCCTTGATGGAATGGGCAGAAAATGTTATGCAGATTCATGCAGATAGAAAGTCAGTTTTGGAGGTAAAATATATCCCTCCTCTTAAAAAGCAGTAAAATAAAAATTAACAAGACAAATCAATCTGTGTATCCACCGGTCTCTCTTTCTGGAATAAAGGGAAAAGAAGTTTTACTTTGCAGCCTCCTATATACTCCATGCATATTGCATAGGAAACAAAAATTATTCAGTCTCCATTTTCATTCACTGGAAGTCTCTATTGATTCTCTGTCTCTTCTGCAGGTGACACAAAGGTTATCTATAGAAGGGCAAATCTGAATGCATCCTCACACTGTTCTTTCATCTCCACTGCTTTACTTTGTTTGTGTGTTGTAAGATAGGTAACGTTTCCCTTGGAGCCACTTAAAGCTTTTCTTTTATTGATTTTCAGGTGGAGTTTTTAGGGGAGGAAGGAACAGGATTAGGGCCTACGTTGGAGTTTTATGCATTGGTAGCAGCAGAATTCCAGAGAACAGAATTGGGAGCTTGGCTCTGTGATGATGATTTTCCAGATGATGAATCACGACAGGTATATTTTCTTTTCAGAATAAATACAAATAAAAGATATGGTACTATGTAACTTCAATAACACTTTTCTCCTTTGCCTTTTTTTTTTTTTAAAGGTTGATATCGGCGGTGGATTGAAACCTCCAGGATACTATGTACAGCGATCTTGTGGGCTCTTCACAGCACCTTTCCCACAGGATAGTGATGAACTTGAAAGAATCACTAAACTCTTTCATTTTCTTGGGATTTTCTTAGCTAAATGTATCCAGGACAATAGACTTGTAGACCTGCCAATTTCTAAGCCTTTTTTTAAACTCATGTGCATGGGTGATATTAAAAGCAATATGAGTAAACTGATTTATGAATCACGGGGTGACAGAGACTTGCACTGCACTGAAAGTCAATCAGAAGCCTCTACAGAGGAGGGACATGATTCCCTGTCAGTAGGAAGTTTTGAAGAGGATTCCAAATCTGAATTTATTCTTGACCCACCAAAACCTAAGCCTCCAGCATGGTTTAATGGAATCCTAACATGGGAAGATTTTGAACTGGTAAACCCTCACAGAGCAAGATTTTTAAAGGAAATTAAGGATCTTGCAATTAAGAGACGTCAAATATTAAGCAACAAAGGCCTTTCAGAAGATGAAAAAAATACTAAACTTCAAGAACTTACGATGAAGAATCCATCAGGTTCTGGACCTCCACTTAGCATAGAAGATTTAGGGTAAGGGGATTTTTCTTCTCAACTTGTTTTTGTAAATGTTGGTTAAAGGAATTAGCATATCTACTTTAAAAATTGTGTAAACTGCATGTTTTCTAAACAAAATCACATAAATATAATTGATATTATTTGCCGCATTACCTTACAATTTGATTATATTGAAGTATTGTGTAGATTTTTTATTTAAACAGGCCTTTTCTGTTCATGTATATATTATTTTTCATTCGTTATTAAGATATCCTTCAATATAATGATTATGAATAGATCATGCTAGATAAATTTTGCATGACTGGAAAAAGTTGATAAATTCTTCTTCCTTGTAGTCTTGGTATTATTCAATCAAAGTAACATGAGGTTCAGGATAAACAAAAAAGTGCAAATTTATTCAATTACAATTAGTTGATAAAATCAACTGCCAAAAGACATGGATTTTTTTAGAGAATTCTCTAGTTTAAAATCTTATAAAGAACTGTTAGTCATAGTGAGCAGGTGTATTTTCCAGTTCAGAACTCCTGGTCTCTGTATTGATCTCAGAAGAAATAATGAGAGACAACGAATTTTTCAGTCTTCCTTGGAATTTTTTGAAGATACTGACTCAGAATCGGAATATTGGGTTAGATAAATTTTTGGTCTCTTTCATCAGAGATAAACTTTTATTCTTACAATTGGATAGAAGAATGAATGTGATATTATTTATGAATCCATATTGCTGTGACTCTTATCATGGAAATACTGTGATGCTTCCTGATACTTAGTTATCTGTAAAAAAATAAGTTATAATATACTAACATTGTTTTTGTTTTATAGTCTTAATTTCCAGTTTTGCCCTTCATCCAGAGTTTATGGCTTTACAGCAGTGGATCTCAAGCCTGGTGGAGAAGATGAGGTAGGAAATAATTCTAATATGGGAATTTAGTAGTGTGCAAAATTTTTTGAATTAAATTATTTATTAAATTGAATTATTAAATTAAATTTAATGAACCCATTTCAAATGCAAAATAGCCCTTTTTGAATACAAGTGGTTTCTAGCATGAAACAGGCCACTTTGACAGAAATTTGGTATCAGAAGAGGATATTTCATAGCAAAGACCTGTTTCAAGCTTGAGACACTTTCCAGCATGCTTTGAGTATCCCATCTGAGAGTATTATGGAAAGATGAGCAGAATAATGTCCACATACGTGACTGAAGATTCTATACAATGATGAACCTGCAACATTGTTCAATTTCCTTTGGGCTAGATGTCAGTTATACAAAGTCCATTGTCCATATTATAATACATCTTGTGTTATAATATGAAATTCTTATGGAACTTGTGAAATCTGAGGGATTGTTAGGGGTGTTAATGCTGGGGTGTTAATGTGCAGAACAGCATTATCTGTAAGCTTGACCCATACTCTTCCTGTCTCATTTTAGCAGCAAATAGGGTGTAAGCACTAGATATAGGAAAAAATCGACACTTTTGAGGAAAAACTTAAAGCTGTAATGTTGAAGCCTTGGAAGATTCAAGAGGAAGAAGTATCTGGAACCTTTTCCAGGACGATTTAGGCCTGATCATGAGACATAAACAGGTGGCCGCCTTCAGGCCTTGGGGCATAGTAGATGAGATTCCTCTGATTATATTTTCTGATGTGTTGTTTGGATTACAAGGAGAAATTACCATGTAATTATGTTGTTATTTTGAAACATACTAGTTTAATTTATTATATTTATTTATGTTCTCTGTTTCATGAGGTGCCCAGAGTTGGTTGGGCAATATGAACATTGATAAATAAATTAAAATCAATAAATCTGCTATCTCTTCCTGTTATTTAGAGCAGGGGTGTCAAAATCACAGCGGCGTCATGTGACATATCGGGACTTTCCCCCCCTTTGCTAAACCAGGCGGGGGTGTGGCCAGCACGTAACGCATCCGGCCTATGGGCCAGGAGTTTGACAGCCCTGATCTAGAGAGTCAACACTTTGAGCATCCCCCCCCCCCCAAGGTATATGGGATATAGATGAAATAACAGGCCTTCTCTATAGTACCTCTTACTCTGTGGAAATCTCTCCCTGTGTAGTTCAAATTCTTTCGTATTTTTGAAACCTAGTTTAAAACAAGACAATTTCATGTCTTTGCCCTGCGTTCGGGAAGGCACCAGTATAGCACAATATAGGAAGTGGTTGGCTATATAATATGAAATTTAAATTTTTTGAAGTTTTCAGTGCCTTGAATCCTTTAGGATTGTTGCCAGTTAGAGGTTTTATTAAATATATTTTAAAAATCTGTACTCAGAACAGCTATTTATAAAAACTACAAATATTTCACAAGCATTTGCACACTAGTAGAGTCCAATATTTCTTTAAAAATCTTCTGTAATGTAACATGAGTTCCTTTTGTCCATTGACAATCTCATTATAGTTGGTAACTATGGATAATGCAGAAGAATATGTGGATTTGATGTTTGACTTCTGCATGCACACTGGCATACAGAAACAAATGGATGCCTTCAGAGGTATGTAATTGTTTATTACTGACAAATAAGAACATAAATCTCTTACTTAAAAGGGAGATGGGGATCTTGGCAAGAAAATAGGTATTGCTTTTAAGTCATAGTTGGAATTTCTAAATAAACTAGTGACAGGATTTTCTTTTCAGTTAAAATTAGTGGGTACCAGATGGTTTTGGACTCAGATAATTGTAGAATGACCAATGACTAAGGATATTTGGAGTCTTAAACATATGGAGAGTCAAATCCTAAACTAAGTTAACTGTAATGAAATGATAATATTTATTTATTTAGCTTCTGTGCCATTCCAAGGCAGCTCTCTTAAGGAAGCTTATCTTAGTGTACTAAGAAAAACAACTTTTAAAAACATTCCTAGGTCTTCTAAAGTTTTGCTGAATTGGTTTCTATACTGTTTTTAAAAGAGAGAGAGAGAGAATTTCAGATGATTTGCCAACATACTTGTACAAGGAGAGTATTACAATAAAAGAAACAAGACTATTTTTTCTGATAAACGTCTTCAAGCATGCTCACTTTTGCCTTGTTTTTCCCCCTATAAAGATGGCTTCAATCGAGTCTTTCCAATGGAAAAGCTAAGTTCCTTTAGCCATGAAGAAGTTCAGATGATTCTTTGTGGTAATCAGTCACCATCCTGGGCAGCTGAAGATATAATCAACTACACAGAACCTAAACTTGGCTACACTCGAGACAGGTACTTCATCAAATAATAGCATATTTCTATTAATTTTAAGATTTGGTCATAAAGGATAATGGTTTGGAGGAAGAAAGGAATCAATCCAGAACCATTACAACTGTGAAATTTTACTTGTTACAGTTTCATATTTTTACCTTACAAGGAATTTCCCATCACAGAATTTTCATAAGTAGTAGATTTATAACTTTTAAGAAATTATATACATACTATATTTTAAGCAGTGCATATTATCTCATGTGATTGAAGGGTTTTTTTTTTTTTTTACAATTTTATTTGGAGTTTTCCTTTTATAGAAAGAGGACTTTAAGAAATTATATACATACTATATTTTAAGCAGTGCATATTATCTCATGTGATTGAAGGATTTTTTTTTTTTTTTACAATTTCATTGGAAGCTTGCCTTCTATAGACAGAGCCCTAAGAAGCTTTCCTTTACCTAATGCATCCTATTTATCAAAGGTTTAATCTCTGACTTTTAATTTTATTTGCTATGTGAAATGATCTTGGAGAATTTTAAGAATATACAGATTTTGTCCTAAATACTTTCAAATCCCAAAAGTAATTGAAGAAATTAGGAAGGAGGTACATTATGTAAAATTATTACTAATTACTGTTTAATTACTGATAAAGGAGAATATTTGTACCTCAGGATTGAAATGAGGGTCCTTGGTGCCCTCTGAGCTTGGTTGTTTTCATGCAGATGGGTCATTACCCAAGCTAGGTAACATCATCAGTGCTAGTAAGGAATGGGGTTTACTGTTACTTTGTTTGGCAGTTCCTTGATTGGGGTTTTGTAAACAGTAAACAGGCAAAGCAAACTACTGCCAAGACCACTCCCACCAACCCTGACAGGGCAAGCCACTAGAATATAAATTGAAAGCAAACCCCATTCCTTACTAGCACTGATAATGTTACCTAGTTAGGATAATGAAACGACTGCAAAAAAATAAAAATAAATAAATACCCATGTTCAGAGAGCACCAAGGACCTCTCACTGCTTTAATTCTTGATTGGGAGCTAAAACAAATGACCCCCAAAATAGAAAACCTGCTAGGTAAAGAAATGAGTTGAAAATAATACTGACACACTACAAATATTTTTAGGTAGGAAGAAACAAAATGTGTACCCTAAAATGGGGAATATAGCAGTAAAAGAAATGTTGTGAATCCTATAATCCATAATGTTATAGTATTATGATCTGTAGATATATGATCTGTAGTAAATTCAGAGCTTTGTTAATAAATTAATGCTGGTTAAACAACATCCAAAACAGTGTATTGGTCTTGGTCAAATTAAACCTTAAATAGTGTCTAGTTCTAGATACCAAGCCATAAGAGAGATTCAGACAAACTGTAACAGGTGCAAGGAACAGTATCAAGGATTATTCAGAGGCTGGAAACTGAGTCTTAGGAAAGACTGAGGAAAGTAGGTATATTTAGCTTTGAGAAAAGATAAGCGAGCGATAGTAGCACCCTTTTAAGTACCTGAAAGGATTTGAACTCCTTTCGCATTCCAGACTGCAAGATACGGAAACAGTGGTCTTAGGTTTATACAAAGGCAGATTCTGACAAAATATTAGTAATAAAGTGATAAAGAGAGATAGATGTGAAACTGCTCACAGAAGTTGACCTCCCCTTGTTGGATATCTTTGGATTTGACAGTCCAAATAACCCCCTTCTGCATTGTAGATATCAAAGAAAGTGTTACCAGTGGTGCTTCAGCTCAGCTGTCTCTTGCTTTCTAAATTGATCAGAAATCTGACCTCCCGAGTTTCAGGTCTTTCACTGCTAGTGAGAACAATAGCAGGACAGTGGGAGTGATAATAACACTCCATGAAAAAATGGCGGTGTCCAGGACTCTTGTTTCTGAGGTAGTGCAATGTTGGTATACGGCATAGGGACCAGTTAAGGATCCTGTTCATATTCCGCCCAACTTGCCATATGACTGAGTTTCTTCCAGAAAAATTTGATCTTATTGTCAGTCTGGTTTGGAATCCTGCTTGATGTTGATGCTTGGAGATTCCAAACTCTATGCCCTAGTGGGAAAGAATTCATGTCAGTCATAGGCTTGCTCAGAGTCCTTTGGGGTTGGTGACTACAACAAATTTGAATAAATCATCAATAACATCATCTCCGTCCTAATACAAATCCTATATTAGATCTGGTTTTTTCTCTCAAAGCTGCTGGTATATGATCTGTAGTTGTACAACCTAGTAATGAGTCTTTTGCTACAGTCAGACCAGTCTCTGCTCTGAATGTGGCTTATTGTAAAGAACCTCTGCACGCTGGGAAGACTGATTAAGGTGGTTTGCCTCGGGTATCATGGATCCAGATGAATTCTGGTATGTGCTGTGGAATTTTCCCAGCAGGTAGACAGTTGTATAAAGCTAATGGAACACGGAGACAGCCAAAGCATTTGATAGGATTTCCCTGATCCTTCCCCCTATTTGCCGATCCAAGGGGGCTCCTTAATTTATCTAAGAAATCAAGTGACAGAAAGGATGCAAGGAGGGCCAGTGAAGGAAGATCGGAACTTGACTTGAACACTTAAGAGCTCACATTTGAATTTATGTTATGGCAATAAAGGTGGCACAGCATTCATATTACTCCATCGTTACATTGACAGAGGCTGCATTAATTGCCCTTTTGAGAGGTCTCCCTGTGGGCTGCTGCAAGTTGCCTTGGAATATTTTGCCGCAAGTTGTTGAAATTTGATCATGTCTTACCTATATGGATGAAATTTGATGAGATGACTGGTGTAGAGATTTATTTATTTATTTGCAATATTACTTTGAATACATTTCAGCTTGTTGGTTCCCCTCAAAATAGATAGGAAGCTCTGCAGTTTGAGCCCTATTATGGCCACAGCATCTTCCGCACCTACTATAGAGTCTCATACTCCAGAGCACATTCATCTCCTCACACATTCACACCCATCTCCTCCCACAAATGACTGTATGACTGTAACTTTGTTGCTTGTATCCTTACAATTTATATTGACTGGTTCCTACTATGATTTGATTGCTTAAGCGTTGTACCTTATGATTCTTGACGAACTTATCTTTTCTTTTATGTACACTGAGAGCATATGCACTAAGATAAATTCCTTGTGTGTCCAATCACACTTGGCCAATAAAAAATTCTATTCTATTTTATTCTATTCTATTCTATTCTATTCTATTCTATTCTATTCTATTCTATTCTATTCTATTCTATTCTATCTGCCTGCCTGTGGCTTCCATCTGCATACCCACCTCCAGCAGCAGTAGCCACTCATGGTTTCTTTCATGCTAACCTGGCTGCTTTGGGAAGCTGTATAGGCATCTCCTTTGGTAGATATGCATTTATCCTTGTGGTTCTTGATCTCTCAGTGGCTTGTGACACTATGTGAAGGCAGTAAATACCATATTTTTATAGGTCTGTTTGCTTTCAGTAGATGTTGGCAATGTTGTAGTTTTTTTATCATAGGTTGTTTTACGTTGGAAATCTTCCAATGTTGTTGAAATCTAATAGTCTGTAAGAACAATTAAATAAAACCTTTCAATTCTAAATACAACACTATCTTCCCAGTGGACAACCGAAGCAGGCTTGCATATATTTAGTTTTCTATATTGGACTGAGTATTAATACTATGAGATTCTGGAAATTATTGTAGATCAGAGAGAGAGTTGGATGTGGTAGTTAAGATGTTGGACTAGAAACTGGGAGACCTTGACTTCTAATCCTCCCATAGGCATAAAAATCAGCAATGTGGCTTTGGGTCAATCATTCATTCTCAGCCCAACATACTTCCAGATGGGGAGGAAACATGTCCAACTCCGTTCTTTCAATACCAAGTGTGGTTATTTGGACCACTCAGATCTGGAATATTGCATCTTGGATCTTCTCCCTTCAAGGTTGGTGCAAAATTTGGGAGCCTCCCTGGACTTTCAGCTCCTGCTTGAAAACCAGGTGTCAACTGTTGCCAGCAAGACCTTTGCACCTGACGCACCACTTGCACCCTTACCTAAATCAGATCGCCACTCATGCCCTAGTCTCCTTGTGACTTGACTACTACAATATGCTGTACATGGTGCTGCCCTTAAAGATCAACCAGAAGCTTCAACTGGTCTAGCAAGCAATGATGGGCATGTTCAAGTAGTTCTTGGTTAGCAACCACTCATTCTACAACCATGTGAAGTTACGACGGTGCTGAATGAGTGGTACTTACAACCTGTCCTTGAAATCAGGCTGTTAGCTGTCAGCAACCCTGCAATCACATGACCGTGATCTGGGCCTTTGGCAAACCAGCTCACACTTAGCATGCTTGCAGTGCTCTGGGGGATCACATGATCACCCTTTGCAACTTGCCCTGCGGTTCTTCACAAACAAAATCAATAGGGAAGCCAGCAGAGAAGATCACAAGTCAGTCCTGCAAATTGATCCCGCTCCTGCGGCTTTTTCTCCTGCATGCCCACAGCACCTTCCGCACCTACTATAGAGTCTCATACTCCAGAGCACATTCATCTGCCTGCCTGTGGCTTCCATCTGCGTACCCACCTCCAGCAGCAGTAGCCACTCTGGCCTGTCTGCCCTTGCATGGCATCCACTCCCACACGTCCTCCCAGTTCCTCGGGCCCAGCTGCTTTGGCACCACACCGGGTCTAGCCGCTTATCCACCCACCAGCCTGTTTGCTAACTGTATGGGATTTGTAATTCCTTGCTGGCTTCCCTATTGACTTTGGAAGCTGGCAGGAAGGTGTGAGGAGATCCTTACTTAATGACCTGTGTTCCTTACTTAACAAAGGAAACTGGGATTTGTCAGAGTTTGTTGCAAAGTTAAATCCAGAAGCACACACAGATAACTGATTCAGCTGGATTCATTAACTTCTTTATATACATAATAACAGATGAGTATTTACAATACCAGTAGCAGAGTTCTTCTTTCACATAGCAGCAGTTACAAGCAGTTTCTAGTTCAGAGTTCAGAGCAGACAGAGTACAGAGTGGGCTGAGCCACGCCCAGCCTTTTAGCTTAAGTTTCAGTTTCAATTCTCTGCACAGACTCAGATGTGTTCAAGCTCCCATTGGCTGACTTAGTTGCTATGCCTATTCATTAGCTGACCTTGTTACCATTGGCTCTCCCAGTCATGAATATTCTAACAGGATTGCTGTTACTAAGTGATGTGGTCATATGACATTGTGCTTTACTACCGCATTGCTTAGAGATGGAGATTCCAGTCTTAATTACTGTTGTTAACCAAAGACTACCTGTAATGCCTTTGCTTTGCAAGCTGCACTGGTTGCCAGTTTGCTTCCAGTGTGACTCAAGGGGCTAGTTGTTCCTAAAAACAATATGGGATCTAATTACTTGAGGGATCACCTGTCCCCCATAGTATCTGCCCGACAGTCTTGCAGGATTGGCACACTCCAGTTTCCTTCAATTAAATTTCTATGGAAATTCTCAGTCGTCCAGGTCATGGTTGTCCCAAAGGTGCTTTTTCAACTGGACGAGTTTTTCTTTGAAGACGTTTTGCTTCTCATCCAAGAAGCTTCTTCAGCTCAGAGTCCAGTTGTCTCTTGAAAAAGCACCTTTGGGACTTAAATTAAATAGTGTCATCTATGAAGACCCCAGAAACATGTATTCTTTGTAGCATCCCCTCACCTCTGGAACAAGGTCCCTCCCTCCCCAAGTCCTGGATGTCCCCCATTATGCTGTTGTTCAGAAGAGTGGTGAAGATTCGGGTTTTCATTCAGGCCTTTATCATGAGAAAGTGATATGTGTGTAACACTTGCTGTCTTTTGTTGATTTTGTTGTAATTACTTTGATTGTTGAGACCCACTCAGGTGACATACAAGTTTAATATATTACGTATTAAATAAAAAGGAGATACAATTTTAATAATAATATAGTTTGGAAGCAGCCTGTACAATACGGGATATGCCATCTTTATAACACTAGTTATGTGAACTGTATTGGTTCTCAGTGACTTCTGGATATAATTTAAGGTGCTGCTTGTCATCTTTAAAATTGGCATGAGGCCAGATTACTTACAGAACTCAGCTGTGGTTTTTAGGGTCCTTAATCCTTCTTTTTAATGGATCTGTATAGTTGGTTTTTAAATTTAGTATTTACCTATTTGCTTTGATGATGTGTTTTATTTTAGCCCTGGGTTCCTGAGATTTGTAAGAGTTTTATGTGGCATGTCTTCAGACGAAAGAAAAGCATTCCTCCAGTTCACAACTGGTTGTTCAACACTTCCCCCAGGAGGATTGGCTAACCTACATCCTCGTCTCACTGTTGTACGCAAGGTAGGAACATCTTACAACTTGTCTGTATGTTCTGCGTCTACTTGTATTATTATAAGAAGTTGTCTTTGAGTTAACTCATTCAGAAATCTGCTTCTGTCTGGCTTGTGCCAGATACCTTTTCATAGTGATTTGGCCATTATGCATGGGAAATAATAATAATAATAATAATAATAATAATAATAATAATAATAATAATAATAATAATAATAATAATAATAATGTGGATGAAATAATAATAATAATAATCGCAAAATACCAGGATTTAAAAATCGAAATTCAACGATTATGGCACAAACCAGCAGTGGTAATTCCAGTGATGATTGGAACACTGGGTGCTGTCCCAAAAGCACTGGAATTACATTTGAAACAGCTCAAAATCGACAAAATCACCATCAGCCACATGCAGCAAGCCGCACTGCTCGGTTCTGCACATATACTTCGGAAATACATTACGACGTCCTAGGCCCCCGGATGGGGCTCGACTAGTAATTAATGCCAAATCCGGCGAAACAACTGGCCGCTGTGATACAATTGTGAATAATAATAATAATAATAATAATAATAATAATAATAATAATAATAATAATAATAATAATAATACCATTAACTAAAACTAGTAGAATCTAAAGGAAGCTTCTCCAATTGGATGCCTTCCAAATGTGGGACTATAATTCCCAAATTTCTGAAATGCTGACTAGGGATCTGATGCTTCCCAAGTTGGTAAATGTTTAAACTGAAGTGTATGGTATAGTCTCTGTTCTCTTTTTAAATTACACTATGGATATTTATTCACAGGTTGATGCTACAGATGCAAGTTACCCATCTGTGAATACCTGTGTGCATTATCTTAAATTGCCTGAGTATTCCTCTGAAGAGATTATGCGAGAACGCCTCCTAGCTGCTACCATGGAGAAAGGCTTTCATCTCAACTGAACTGATGTTCTGAAATGGGATATCTGGTTTTGCATTCATACCTAGTGAAGCCTCCTGTGTTGTTGTGCAGAAAATACAATCTCCATGCTGTACTCAAATGAGACTTGCCTTTTTCCCCTATCCATGAGGCTTTGGAAACACATGGAATAATTTTGTTAGCTGCTAATGTCAAAACAAATCCCAATGAATTACACAGCCAGCAAGAAAAAGGCAAGAACAGTGTGTGATGCTTCCAAGGGCTTGTGCAACCAGAAGCTGAAGCAAATGTTTGACTGTTCCAAAGAGCAGATCTGCAGTTTTCCAGTGTTTACTGATTCAAGATTTATAACAGTGCATTTGTGTAAAGTCTACCGTTTAATACCCTGTACACTACGATTCCATCATTGATCCTTGTTTTTCCTGGCTTTAAGCTAAATGGTCAGAAACTTGCTTCCTTAACTTAGTCAATGGGCATCTCAAGCTTTCTTTCCTTTCTTTAATGGTGCCTGCACTGTTGGAGTATTCTAGTGTTGGGGTAGGGTATTTGCATATAATCATGCACAACCGTTTATTATTATTTCAAGTGGGAATATATTTTGATTTCTAAATACCCCGCTATAAAGATCCAAATCCTCAAATGTGTGTTCATGTGTGTATGTGTGTGTGTGTGCGCGTGTAACTCAACAATAAAGCTTTTAAAAGACACTGGTTACTGGTGCAAGGCACATTTAAAGCAAGTTTTACTTTATGTTGTATTTCCTTTGTATATTAAAAACATTTATTTAACTTGTTGCAGTTTGAAGTTTAAAAAGAAGATTTTCATTGTGTATGCTCAACAATAATCATTAAAATGTTTGCAGCGTACAAAAGTCTTTGGTTAGTATTTTACTAGTTCCCCCAATACATTCAAAACTTAATGGAATAACAGAATAATAAAGTCGGAAGGAACCTTATAGTCCAACCCTCTGCTCAGGCAGGAAACCTTATACCATTTCAGACAAATGGTTGTCCAATCTCTTCTTATAAACCTCCAGTGTCAGAGCACCCACAACTTCTGGAGGCAAGTCGTACCACTGATTAATTGTTCTAACTGTCAGTTTATTTCTTCTTAGTTCTAGGTTGGTTCCCTCCTTGATTAGTTTCCATCCTTCTTGTTCTGCCTTCAGGTGCTTTGGAGAATAGATTGACTCCCTCTTCTTTGTGGCAGCCCCTTAGATATTGGAACACTTCTGTCATGTCACTTCTTTCATTAAACTAGACATAGCCAATTCCTGCATTCTTCATATGTTTTAGCCTCCAGTCCCCTAATCATCTTTGTTGCTCTTCTCTGCACTTTCTAGAGTCTCGATATCTTTTTTTCTGTCGTGGTGACCAAAACTGGATGCAATAATCTAAGTGTGGTCTTACCAAGATTATAAAGTGGTACTAACAACAGGAGCCCTGTGGCTCAGTGGTTAGAATGCAGTATTGCAGGTTAACTCTGCCCACAGCCTGGAGTTCGATCCTGATGGTTGACTTAGCCTTCCATCCTTCTGAGGTCGGTAAAATGAGGATATAGAATAGAAAAGATGGATATAGCTTGATTTATTAACTCAGCTTACAATTGTGAAAAAGGAAACATTTTTGTTGGGAGGCTATTAACAACAAAATGAAAAATGGAAGTGCTAATGCTGTAATAGAAATATATATATCTAGCCAAACTAAAATGCTGTGTATTATCCTGGTCAAATTTCAAAAAGTTAAGAAAGGGACAAGAGCTGTTGAGCAGCTGAAGTGATTACTTATTTATATTTTGGCCTTTTTAGTTCAGAAGCACTGGTTGTAACGAAAATGCACACACGTTCTTTCATCATCTGGGTTAGGGGCCACTTTATACAGAAAAATAATCCCATCAAAGTATTAACCAATACTTTAGCCGTACTGACTAAAACAATACAGAAACAACAAATTACGCTAATAGTTTTTGAATGGATTGAATAATGCCCATATTTCTCATTTAAAATACTATAATAGCAAAAGCAATAGCAGTTAGACTTATATGCCACTCCATAATGCCTTACAGCACTTTCTGAGCGGTTTACAATGTCAGCATCTTTTCTAGTCAGTCACTGCAACTTGTATCTTCTCAACATTTTTGTAATGTTAGTTTTTTTGTCCCTAAGCAGATCCTTTTATCCTTGCTTACCTGCAATTTCAGTATTTATTCCAGAATTTGAAAACATCCTTTAAATATTTTTTTTGGCTACCTTGTGTTATACTAAGCAAATTAAAAATGTATGTCATCAGCAGATTGAGCTACTTTGCTCTTCACCCTTCAGAACAAACCAAAAAGCAGTGGTCCAAATACAGACACTTGGGGACCCTCTTGGTTAAGTTCTTCCACTGCAAGAATTACCTGTCTACTTTCTATTACAGCAGAGTCATTTTCCTGGGTCCTAGAATATGATTGGAAAAGACAGAGTCCCTTGTCTTTTCCAGTGTTTATGACTAAATTATATTCACTTAATTGACAGAAAAAAGAAAGCTCAGCCAAACATTAGAAGAGTCAAGTAATTCCCCTTTATCAGCTAATTATTTTGCATCCTTTATTAAGAAGTTCCATTCCTCCAAAAGGTGCCAGACCTTTATGGATTCTGAGGTTTTGGACAACTATCACATATACTTGCCTTTTTGACAAAAATTATGGAGATAGTAGTTCTGGAACAACTGCTAGAAAAAGTTCATTCAGTCATCAGGATTCAGCCCTGGGTTTCGAACAGCGACAACACTGATAACTTTGGTCAGCAACCCACGTTGAGGCCTGGATAAGGTTAGTATACATATCCTAGTCTTTTTGAACCTCTCAATGGCTTTCCTGATGGACTACATGCTGGGGTTGAAGAATGGGGACACTGTTTTACAGTGGTTTCATTCTTTTCTCATAAGCCAGTTCCAATCAGTGGTGACTGGGGAGGAGGATTGGCTGCTCCCTTGCAGAATGCTGAAGGGAGTCAGGTCTTTCCTCCATTAGTTAATAGCTATATGAAGCCTTTGGGAGAACTCATCTAGAAACTGCTTGTCACAACCTTAAGCACCACTAGAGCTGCTGTCAATAGCTTGTCCCAAAGCCTGGAAACTTAGGATTTGGTTGGGAGAGAAGGCTTGAATTGAATGCTACTAAAACAGACCTATTGTGTGTACATCAAGGTTCCTCTGTCCTCGGTGTATTGTTTCTGCCCCTGAACGAGCAGGTCCTCAACTTGGGTGTCCTCTTGGCCTCAAGGCTCTGGATCAGCAGATAAAAGCTATGGCCAGGGTGGACTTTGCGCAGCTCCTGCTAGTGCACCAATTATGACTTGTCTTAGGGCAACAGATGTGACTGGTGGTCTATGACCTCATCATCATGCACATAGACTACTACTGCAAAGTGTTCTACTTGGGGCTGGTTTTAAAGATCACTGGAAGCGCCAGTTGGTGCAAAATGCAGTAGCCTCGGTGCTTGCTGGTGGTCATGTATTACACCTATTTTACTGGCAATGCCAAGTCCTGTTTTAAACTATAAAGCTCTTTGTGGCTTGGCGCTGGGCTATCATCAGGATCTCCTCTCTCCATTGAATTTGCCCAACTTCTTTGAGAAGTGGATGATCGTCCCCCATTTTGGGAAGGTCTGACTTCAGGCCAGTCTGAAGAGTGGCCTCCTGCAGGAAGTATGTTTGGCCCCCAACTTCAGTCACATTCCAGAAGCTCTTAACAGATTTCCTGAAGGTAGTTTATGGGCTGATACCAGACGCTATTTGGAATATATGTTTGTTTGTTTTTTTGTTTTATTGAAATTTATATTTTCAATTTTTATTGGGTGTTTTTTTTTGTTGCAAGTCACCAAGAAGCTGCTTTTGATTGTGGCAAGATAAATGATCAATAAATAAAGACACACACATCCATATTCATATATAAAGATTAATTTAATTCCTCAAGCAGATTACAAACTTCAAAAACATTTGGCATGGTAGTAAAAAAATGTAATTTTACAAGAAGGTGATGAGCGCTAAACATTCGCTTGTAATCTTTAAGCCTGAAAAAAAATTCACAATTTGGCAAAAAAAAAACCCTCAAAAACTGTCCTTTTTATTTGAAAAATATTTTCAAATATGTACAATATTATTTTCTGGCTTGTTTCTTCTAGGTTTCTGCCATTTTATCAAGAACCAAAAGAGGTGCAAGAATTCTGGTTTTGTTGGTTTCTGCAATGCAACCATTTAGAACCATTTCATCCAAAATGATATGCACTCTGTCTAATTTGAACATGATCTGTATTCATATATCAAGTTAAGGTTTTGTATTACTCCTTCAAGCAAATAGAATGAACTAAATTGCAAAATATCATATTTCATCAATGCATTTATTTCATGTTTGGACACCTTAGTTTAACTTTCTAATCAGATATTTCAATAGCTATGCCAAATTTATGACACCATGGTTTATATTTCAATTTGGAATTTGCAAGAGTACATGAATGAAGAGAGACTTAGAAACTTGAAATAGTAAAAGCAGGTGTTTGTAATATCAGTTACTACTGCACACCTGGGACTGAGAAATACTTGAATTCATTTTACGAAATCTAATGCAAAGGTCTCACTATAAAATAACATTTTAAATGTTGAAATTACCCAAGTTTGTATTATTTTTATAATAATAGTAGTGAGCTGGCCATGTTAGTGTTCAGAAAACTAATATGCTCTCGTTCCCATTTTTTCTTTCTTTCAAACTGATATATTCAGTATGCATAATATTCAGTCTCAAAGATTTGCATAACTTATTAAGAAATCAGCTTCTTTGGTTCTTTTAAATATTTAATTTATTGTCAATGTGCATCAACCTTAAGCATATTTTATCAAGGGAGATGATGTGTGGTTACATCAGCTGGCTATTGTCTTCTACAATAATCTCTATGTTACAAACTTAAAGGAAATTTATTCTGAATTAATTCTCATGGCTTTTCTCCAACAATCCTGAGAAATTATAATTAGAAATAAGTACTCAAAATTATTTAACGAAGATATTTGGCCCCTATCTTTTCTTGAACAGCAGCTTCCAGAGCTGGCTCTCTTGAGATTGGAATAAAGCAATTGATGACAAGTATAAATGAGATGGCGTCCATATTGAAAACATTGTCTTAATTATGTACATAATTATACATGCACTCCATTAAGAGTCAAACATTCTTGACTTTCAAGTTAAGTCTTGAGTTTTATTATAAAAACTGCACAATTGGTTTAGAAAGGGGAGTTTTGTATCTCTATTTAAAACTAGTGAATGAGTCTATTTAAGGTATTGTGTGGGCATAGAATGTTGTTTGCCATTAAAAGCTAATTATACAGGAATAATTCAGGTATTTCAATACTGCTAATTCAGCTGTCAGAAATCTAATAAATGCTACCATTTCCTGGTAGATGGGGAAACCAGGAGGATCATTGGATAGGTCTCCAAAACATGATAAAGTTTTAGGATTTGATGGGATACACAGTGCATTCCATTTTACAGTTCAAAAAGCATCTCGAGAGGTAGTTGGGAGCTGATATGAAGGAAACCCTAAGAGGTTTCTTCATCATATCACCATGATGTGTGAGCTAACCACACCCTGCTAAGCAGCATTCCACAACTTCATTCCAATAGCAAGTACCATATTTCATCTGCTCTTGACAACCAAGTGACTGTAACTTCCTCTTCATTCTCTCAGTCTTCTTTTGCTCACCTTGTTCTAAGTAAACGCTAGAGCAACCAACTGGCTTTTTTATTTTTATTGATTTATTTAGGTGCAGCACACATTCTCCTTAAAAATATGTGTTTAAAAGATGATTATTTTGCCCCATTTTACTTAACAATGAAATTAAAATTAGCATTTTTTTCCAGTAAAAAGAGACTGGCATCAATTTCATCAGGGACATGTATTGAATGGATAGTAACTGGCTTGAATAATAATACATACTACTTTATATAAAGTGTTTGTTGAGAACTGAAATAGATTACTATTCTTCCCTATTATAATGGGACTCAGCATGATAACACAAATCATTGCCATGAGTGTACGGTTGATCTAAAATTTTGGTCGGCTCTGTATCTAAATGACGTGATCTGAAAGGAACCCTGTTAAGAACTTTTCGAGTGTGCTTTGTCTATTAATCATTACATCAAATTACCCTGGAATTCCCTGGTAGTTTTCAAACCAAGTACAAACTATGCACAATCCTGTTGTGCTTTCAGGGCATGCCAGTACTTCCATCTGCAGAGATAAAGCCTAATTCCTAATAAACTTCCCCTGTTAGAAAACCCTGCAGGCTGGCATAATGTAGCTTTCTGAAGGTTGCACAATTTCCTTACCTAAAAATCAACCACTCAAAAAACTAAAAATGTTTTGATTTAATTGTTAAAATTCAGTTACTATGCATGCTCGTCTTCCCCCCCCACCCCCCAAAAAAATGTTTGCAGTAAGCTCTATTGTTAAGTGTGCTGCACAGACATTTTTGTATTATGCTATTGTTTTTTTTTAAGTTATAAAGTGTTTATGTGTTGCTACTACTGGTATTTACAGACTACAGGAATGTCAGTGACTAGGATGGAACACTATGTAATCAGGTTTTGGAAGGAATAGGGGGCAACAGAAAAGATAGCAAGTGGCAGTGAGAAGGAGGACACAGAAAGAATGATGGGCAAAGGAGAAGACAGGATGATCTGAACAAACTAGAAAAGTATCTTCTGGGATGGACAGTAAAGAAGTCTTCTTGATTGCTTGATCTGTCATATGGGAAGCTGAGTTTGCCAGGGCCATGAATCATCTGTGTCTTGGCTCCTATTAGAGGATAAGTGGCCAGAAAAATGGAGAAAACTAGAAGTTCTCAGAAGAGTAGCAACTGTGTGGAGATGCCAAGAAATAAGTTCCAGAGGAACTGCAGTAAAACAGAGAATTTCATTGGGCTCAATTTGAAGCTGATGGCAAATGAAAGATTCCGACAGTTAGTTTGGAAAATTGGCTCCAAACATTTAGAAAGACTGTGGGAAATATGAAAGAACTGATATTTGAAGAGACAGGGCTCACAGATGAGGATTGATGGGTTAAGGAATTTTGCACCTTCAAGTTGGTGTGCAGATGTGTGGACCAGATGAGAAAGTGGGATTTTGATTCCTGAGTGCTACACTTCCACCTTTATGATAGGTCAGCTACTCCATTTGAAACTAGGTCAGTAGAGGCAATGGAACCTTCCTGTATGGCAAACAAATTCCCACCCAAGAAAGGAATGACAGAAGGCACCAAGCTGGTTATGACATGACAAGAGAAATGTGCAATTTTGTTTCAGTCCAGCTTTAGGCAACTCTGTCTCCTCCCAGAAACATGATGATTTGCTAGATTGATCCCCTTGGCCGCCAGATAAATTGCTCACAAGGAAGTTGCTACTTGTGCTTAATCTTTCCAGATGTCTTAGACAATGTGGGTTCCTTTGAACTTCTAGAGATAGAAGAAGCAGGAGAAAAAAATCTGGGTCAGGATCTCTGACCTTGATTCATGTCCTGCTTGGTTCACTGTGGCTGGTGAGGGACATTTGTTTAGACTTGGGAGAAGATTAATGACTCTTTGAAGGAGAGGATAATGCCCTCTGCCTTGAAGGAAATGGTGATGTATACCTTGCTGAAGAACCCATTTCTTGATCTAACTGTAGTAGACAACTTTCACCTAATTTCTCTTCTGGGGGAAAACTGTTGCAGAAAGTGTTGGCACTATAGTTATAAATTGACTTTCCCAGGCTTATGGTTCTGGAAAATTTCAATCTATCTTCTGGAGAGGGGTCTGAGGTAGATCAGGAGTTTGTAGCCACTATGACAGTCATGGGTCTATCCCAGGTCATACAGAACCCATCATGGGATAGTGGTCATACTTGATCTGGTTTTCTTTTGAGACCAATGACAAAATGATCTGAGGAAGCTCTCTGTGGTTCCTCTATCATGGTTAGATCATGCCCTGATAACAAAAAGATACCACTCAAGGAACACTCAGATAAAAGAGGGAGGAGCCTACAATTGAGTAACAGGCAGAAAAACAAATTTAGAAAGGATATTCCATAATTAATCAGAAGTAAAAAGAGATGAGAGATTTGTACTTTCAGATTTGCAAGATTCTATTAATGTAGCCTTATAATAAAGTAGAATTAGCTCATCTTATAGTGATTCCTGCCTAGTCTACTTGGGACACTGACAGATGCCAAATTTAGTGTGGATCCTGTGAAGATGCTTGGGGAACAATCTTGTCCTGATATCTAGGAAAGGTTTAAACCTGTGCCTAAAGAAGTGGACAAGGTCCTTATAACTGTAAGCTTGGTCACCTGCTCATTAGATTCATGCCCCTCCAGGTTGGCAAAGTTTGCCAGGAGGGAGATGTATGTGTGGGTTCTATGAAGGTGAATTCAATCTTGAGAGAACTCCTAGATTTAGCAGTTAAACTGTCAATGAAAAAAAAAAGGCATAGTGTTTTTATGCAAACTCCACTTATGTTATCCCAGTTCCTTTAATTTCAGTGGTGAAATTTAGGGGCATGGTTTATCATTTGGTTGATGTTGCAAAAATAGAAATCACACACTAAGAAACCTTCCAAAACATGTTGCAAATCACCTGGAGATTTATGTCTATGTTCAGATTTATCTTCCTTCTATCCCTAGTTTAAGTGAATATTTTAGAGTGTGAGAACTAGTCATCATGCAAATACTTATTTTATTATTACCATTTAAGAAAGTGTCCACTCTGCTTTTTTTGGCCCTTCAGATTTAAAATAATGAAAAGATAGCAGAAATAACAACAATACAGGCAGTTTCTCAAAATGCAGCACACAAAGGATTTTAAACAACTGGGTCAGTTTAAAAATCAGCACATCATGACATTATTAAAGGCATGGTAGAAAAGAAACCTTTCCTGCTCTTCAAACTCAAGGCATGGAGACAAATAAATCCCTTTTAGGGGCAAGTACAACTGGAATAACTTTCTAAAGGTGGGAACTAGCTCCAAGCCTGGAAAAAATACTCCTTCAAAGGAATAAGAACAGGTATCACACACAGTCAGACTACAAATGTGTGTATGCTGTCTTCTCCCAGATTTATTTGCTCACAAGTTGAGATCTGGTTGTTCGGTTCTTCATACTATCTACCATGCTTGTTTTTCTGCAGACGTTTTATTACCAAGCTAAGCATCATCATTGTAAAACCTTTGGTTTTTCATACTTCCAGGCACTGATTATATTACCCAGCCTAATAACAAAATGTCTGCAGGAAAACAACCAAGCTCAGAGAACATCAAAAATCCAACAGTTGAACACTGAGTGACATATATTCTCTAGCAGGAAGTATATTCGCTTGAGATCTACATATTAGGCATTACTCTGAGTCTTCCAGTCCTCCATGATGAGAATCTAGTGTCGCAAACAGAAAGAGCCTTTTAAGTGATGATCTGCCTGTGAATAGGCTTCCAAGGAACATATTCACATGTTCGCTTCTATCATTACCATGCAACCTCCTTATTTTCCTAGTTTTATTTTAACATTGGCAACTTTTAAAGCTTAAGAGTTTTCTAAATTGATAATAGCCTTCATTAACTAAGGTTTATACAGTAATGTGCTGATTTTCTATTAGTGTCTGGAATGCTTTTTTATGATTTGTATGATACATTTTTATATATGCAAGTTTGGAGATTTCAAGTTAATTCTTAAAACAGTTAATGCTCAGTTGGTTAAAAAGTTGGTTAAAAAGAAGGGATAAAGCTTCAATATCCCAATATCTATAATCATGCTACCTTTCCTTTGTGTAAAATCTTTGTGACCTTTAACAACTTACCAAATTTTAACGCTCACATATTTTATATTCTGGTTCAATATGATATAGCTTTAAACCAGCTGTTTGCCAAGTAGTGTGCTTTAGGCAAGGAAGAGCAAGAACATAAAAAAGAATAAATAGATCAGTGGAATCAAAAAGGATACATCTAATTCACTCTGAAAAAAAATAATAATAAAAAATTAGCAAGAGAACAGAGCTGTTATTGTTTTGCTATTTTTTTCTAAAATCGATTTGTATATTAGTTTTGCAAGCATAAGGATTCTAAATTCCTTCAATTTGCAAAAAAGGTTTTCAATCTAGCAGAAACTTTTTTTAGAGAAAAATAAATGTGACATTTTTTATCATTTTCTTCTGCTGCCACTTCTTATGACCCCAAAAGCTTGTCATTTCTTCCAATGGAATGGAACAGTTATTTTTATTATTCAAGTAAAAGTTGAATCTCAGAATGCTGACTATGTTTAAACCCACAGGGCATATTCCCCAACTTAACAGCTGCAAGTGATTTTTGAGGATAAGTGGATTAGGAGGAAGATAATGGATGCAAGAGGAAAATCAAATTCTAAAAGAAAAAGTGAATGGGATTTAAGGAAATGATGAGTTTTACTCCCAAGTTCTGCTTTGAACATATTCATTTTCCATTTGCCTAACTGGTATGTGGACATTCTACAACTCCAAATAGTTATTTTCTAAACCAAATAACTTTGTACCTCTATCGCAACATTAGAAAGAACTTAAAAGCTAATGTCTTTTTAACATCTATATTTGTTAATGTGTTCTGCAGAGGTGAGCTGCTAAAAACAATAACATTATATTTTGCCCATGTCAGTCTGCATGTCAAAGATTATTATATGCAAAATGCATTACATAAATTCAGCAGCCATATAAGGAGTACCTTACACTTACAGTAATTTGAAAATCTGCAAATCTCATTCCAAAAATCTTCCCCTACTATTGTATACTTTGTGATTATAGATCATTTAGCAGAGAATAGATAATTCACAATGTGTTCTCTTATTAAAAATAGTACAATTGCATTAGCAATAGCAATCTATAGGAATTGGTCTTGCCTCTCACTTTGTTAAACTCAGAAAGGATGAAAAGTTGGATAGACTATAATTTACATAGTCTATTTCAGTGCTTCTCAACCTTGGCAGCTTCAAGATAGGTGGACTTCAGCTCCCAGAATTCCCCAGCCAGTATACCACTTCTGAATTAAAATTGTATTTAAAAGATCTGTCCACAGTTTAGAGAGATTTGGGTATATGGGGATGGAACCCAAATCCTCACTCTCATGTCATCATAAACCTGATACTGTTAATTAATCCACCAATAAATTCATAGAAATGTTAATATGGACAAGCTATTACTTTCTCTAATAATCTCCTTGCATTATTACTTTTGATTACTTAAAGCATTTTGGTTTAGGGTATTTCTCATACACAAACTGCATTTAGGGCATGTCACATTTTTCAACTTTCAACTTCCAAACATTAGGGGTGCTCAAAAGTTGTGACATGCCTTAAGGATTGTAAAGGTATTTTGGTAACTTTAATATAATGTAGATGTGCTTGGTAAGTAACTCCATAAATATCATAACTTTTTAACATTTTGTTTGTTTCATTTATGCATTATGCATAAACAGCATTCTCCACAAGTGAATCATGGAAAAAAATCTTGTTTGGAAGGCATTTGAGGCACATACAGTATACTGCACAGCTGATAGAGCATACTCATGTTTTGTAGGTCATGATCTAATGATGAA
>QLTV01004083.1:1767066-1778018 GCA_003457575.1 Thermophis baileyi
AACTATTTACTAAGTCTGCACTACTATTAATCTTCTCATCGTTCCCATCACCCATCTCATCCCACAAATGACTGTATGACTGTGACTTTGTTGCTTGTATCCTTATAATTTATATTGACTGGTTCCTACTATGATTTGATTGCTTATTTGTACCCGGACTATCATTAAGTGTTGTACCTTATGATTCTTGACGAACTTATCTTTTCTTTTATGTACACTGAGAGCATATGCACCAAGACAAATTCCTTGTGTGTCCAATCACACTTGGCCAATAAAAAATTCTATTCTATTCTATTCTATTCTATTCTATTCTATTCTATTCTATTCTATTCTATTCTATTCTATTCTATTCTATTCTATCTGTATACTATGTGGGAGTATAGCAAGTGTTAATTAACATTAAAAAATATTTGCTTTAAAGAAATATGAAGGTATTATTCACCCACCACCCATAATCACTCCAAGAATTCTGGTGTATATAGAGAAGTTAAATTTTCCAAGACCAGGGGATAGCATTGTAGAGGAGTTGTTGTTATTATTCATTCTACATAAATGCATGTTCAATTACATAAATACATGCTCAAATTTTCCTGCTCCACCACCTTTTCTTGTCGAACTGGCTTTACAGGTTCTGCAAATTTCAGAGCCTCATTTCTGATGTTACAAGTTGCCCTCCTACAGTAGAAATGGTAGGGTTTTTGGTTGTTGTTTTTTAAATGTGAAGCTATATCCAACAGTATGAATACAGTGGAATTGACACTTTGATAAAACACATTTCTGCTTCCCCAGTAGATCCAAAATTTGCTCCAGAAGTTTGAATAAATTTCTGAAATGGTTTTGGGTGTGTGCAGATTATTGAAGGAAGCAAAGGGTAAAGGAGAGGAAGTCCCATTGTGCAAGCTGAGACCTGCTTGAATTTTTTCAAGTTTCACAAAGTAATGAATCAGTGCTTATCTATATAACTATGTATCTCTACATTTAGAAATACAATCTATGTCTCAGGAATGTGCTACTTTTCAAACAGTTTCCTTCAGGATTAAATCTGACTAGCATAAAGTAAAATCAGTTTCATCATGTCAGTGATTTGTACTGGGCCAGTGAAACTTCTACTTTCAAATGAATTAAGATGTTCTTGTTTATTTCATTTGATATAACTCCAATCTGTTCTGATCAAATGCAGTAAATTGTTGGCGGCTAATGCCAAGGTAGGGTTGTAAACAGGGGTGGGTCTGACTTACCTCGCTGCCAGTTTGCTTCCTCACGCGCTGCGCGGGCACGCCGCGTGAGCGCAGTTGTAAAACCCAAGGTTCTGCGCATGCACAGAAGCAAAAAAACAGATTCTGTGCATGTGCAGAAGCAAAAAACAAGATGGCGGCACCTATGGCACCGCCGAGAGAGCTGGTTCGGGGGCGTGTCCAGCCGGTCATCGCTGCCAGTTCGGTGAGCGGGGGGAAATTCCTGCTACCGGTTCTATAGAGCCGGTCTGAACTGGCAGGAACCCACCTCTGGTTGTAAAGAAAGTTAATTGCCACCAGTCATCAAAAGGTACTGCACAAACTATGGACCCATGCTCTCCCATGAAGATTTAGAATAAAAAATGCTATTGATGAGGTACAGCACAAGTGCAACACAGAACTGGAAACAAAATACTGTGGCAAACAATCAAGTATTGAAGTTGCAAAAGAAGTACACATTTCTTCTGTGTGTGTTGCCTTCAAGTCAATATTGACTCCTGGCAACTGCCTGGATAAGTCCCTGCAATTTTTTTGTGAGTATATTTGCACACTGATCTGCATAATGGGCAGCTACAATAATAAGTTCTAAGATCATAGGAGTAATATAATTCTACTCATGTAGAAGTATATTAGGATAGTGAAGAAGAATAATTCCTACATTTTTCCTACAACTTCATAAGACATAGAAACTATAGTCACCATAATGTGCTGCACTGCCAGATCTACACTGAAGTTTTTTATTCTCTATCCTTTGCCTAATTCTGATGTTACTGGTTGATGAACAGCGGATTTCTTCATTGGGACCTTATTTCTATGATACACTGCCACTATGCAAACTAACAATGTTGCTCTTATCTACACATGCAGGCATAGTTCTTGTTCTAAATGCAAAATTTAATTATGAACTTGGTTAGGGATTTCATCTTAATTTCATCTTAAAAGATGCTTTGTTTACTGTTATGCACATGCTTGCATGATTTATTTCTCCTGTCATCCATAGTCCATAGATGAGCAAAGGTAACATAATTTTTTTTCTGATCAATGTGGAAGTAAGATTTTCTACCTTCTCCTAACACAAGTCTTGTATTTGCATCAGATGTGAGGCTTCAGGCACAACTGTAGTGATGATAGCAGGGCTGGAATATGCCCATCTCCTATTGGCTGGTTTTAGTTGCTGTGGTCATGCCCTTTACTTTCAGGTCATTATTAACTTCCTTGCATCTTCCTTGCATTTTGGTTGCTGACATGACATGACACAAGTGAGCAATAGCAATAACCTCACTAGAGAAGACAATAGACCAGAATCTCCCTCCGTGTTTTCTTTAGTGAACATGGTAAAGCTATGTTAGACCAGGACATCTCTACTTCACCATTTTTAATGAACCTGGTATTGCTAGAGTAGGGATTAATTGTTAGAGAAAACGGTATACCACTGCACTAAGAAAGTGATAGTCCAGAATATTTTTGAACAGTCCATGAGATACTAATGTACCACCTTTTTAGAGTTCTTGATATTGTTAAAGAGAGAGAAAATAGTCAGGGTCTCTCAAAACAAAATTGTAAAGATTCTGTCGGATTGTTAAACTTGCCATTCCTGCCATATATCTAAACATGACCCTTCACCCAGGCCTAGGCTCATACCCCTTTGACAGATGGTTATTTTCCCCACTATTTGGGAAACCTATCGATTGTTGTACCTTAATTTGCCTTGCAATGGACTGTTAGAGATAGGTACTTTGGTGTAATGGTTAAGGATTAAGGTATAGAAACTAGGAAACCATGAGTTCCAGTTCTGCTTTGGGCATTAACCCAAAGGTAACCATAGGCAAGTCACTTTATCTAATCCCTAAGAAGGAGGCAATGGCAAACCCGAAAAACTTTGCAAAAAAAACCTTGCAGGGACTTATTCAGACAGTCTCTGAGAATTGGACATGATTGAACAGAAGATAAAGCAGACTGTTAGGACTGTAGCACTCACTGGATTGTTATTGAACAGAGTAGAGACTGGCTATAGAGGCAAAGCTAATTTCTGCTGGCATGTTTTGTGTGGTCTCATGGACTGGAGCAAATCACATTAAAATAGCTGTCTATCTGAATGTATCCTTACCAGATATTCAATGAGTACAGGAAGTCCTCTGTCCCCCAAATCTGACAATATAGTTGACATCCCCAAGTAAAACAACAATAACAAACACTTAAAATATTAAGAAATGGTTGTAATAATTGCTAATAGATTTTGATATAACACATCAAGAGAAGATAGCTGATAGTATTACAAAGCTTAGAAACTATGTGCAAAGAAACAGAAATGTTTTAAATATTATGAAGGTTTCTTTAATGTTAATTACCTTTTGCCTAATTAATTCCTAGGAAAAGCTGTGATTTTAAGAAACTGCAAAAAGACAGTTTCTTGATAATATTTTTTAAAAGTACATTTTTTAAAAAATGCAATATTGTAATAAATGAATCCCGAATAATGACATTCACTTATTTGTATTTGCAACTATATTGCAGTTTTGGAAGCTAATTCTGAAATAACAGTAGAGATAGAACTGATTCATAGTTAATATGACATATGTATGCATACAGGATATTTTGACAAGTGTGGCCTACTATTCGTTTACTCAGCCCTTTTTTTTCCTGACATTATTTCATTGAATCATAGGAATCTATCTTAAGGAGTCAGACCATCAATATCAATGTTGTTAAAACACCAAACAAATCTCTAGGGTTTCTGACTGGAATTTATCAACACTTGAACATACCAGGAAATTAACCTGGGACCTTTGACATAAAAAACCCAACTGTTTTACTATTAATTCACAACCTCTCCCTGTAAGAAGTAGGGCTGACAGGGTGTCTGAGAAAATCATAATTATCTCTTAGAAGAGGAGGTGCTACTAACACTTCTGAAAATCTTAAGAAGTTTCTCCTAGAAAAAAAATCCTCTAGAGAAATACAAAATAAATAGGGATGAAAATTGTAAAACAAGATGAACAGAAGCTCTTGGGCACCTATAAAAACTCCACAACTGTTTCCACTTCTCCAAAATACCCTTTTAAAATACAGAAAGAAAATTAAAAGAAGTTAAGGGGAGGGAGAGCTCAGAATTTTAGAATTTCTAACATCTCATAAAATTCAGAGCAGAAAAACCCCTTTTTCCCTTAAACTGTCTCCCTCAGTCCTTATCATTGGCAAAGTCTGATAAGCTAGTTCTCTATTTGGACATATTTTTAATTTAACTCAAAAGAGCTACAATCCACTGTATTAGTTTCCTTTTGCCTAATTGTAAGCAGAAAAATGGCTGAAATGTGATTCGCTTACTTTTGATGCAACTCAGTAATCATTAAGAAGATCGGGACTATAAAGTGATTAAAGATCTGATCCCAACTTGATTATAATTTTAACAAATATATAATTTTAATTACTTAAGAATGTTTTAAAAATTTCATAAAATTATTTTTTGATGTTTGGATAAGGATCCAGTTTCAAAGCATGAATATTTAACACTGTCGAATCAGATGTTGCAATAACTGCAAATCAGTTTAGCGTATGTGTGTCAAAAGTAATAGAAATAAACAGGGAATGGAACAATTCATAGATCCAGTAGAATGATCTGAGAATGCATGAAGTAGTCATCTTTTAAAGCTAAGAAAATCTAGAAAAGGCCAATGCACTGATGGGAAAGAAACTGAGTAGTTCACATATGTTATTTAGGATTCTACAAGGAAAAGGATCAGGATACAGTAGAATCTTTAACTGACTCATATACCAAGCAGAGAAATGTAGTTTCTGAAAGATTTAGAAGTATGTATGATAATGCTAATAAGTAACAATGAAAATTAGTTTATATGAAAACAAGGGATTTGATTCTACAAATTGACACTAATTTTTTATTCTTTTATTCTAAAACGGATCAGTTGTTTGCAATGATGGTTGATGGAGAAGAAAATCTGCAGTTTGCAGGGATTAGATGGAAATTAAAGCCTCTACCAATGACATTCTTCCATGAAGGATACTAATGCATCCAGGTGTGACCCTTTTATCATTAAAACTAAAAATAAATGTTAAAACCATTCAAAAACTTAGCAGCATTGAAATGTATTGAAAGCTGTTACTCACAATCTTGGGTAATGAAAAATGGAAGGTTAAATAGTAATCTGAAATGCTTACTCTAAAATCTGTTTTCAGCAGAAAGACTGGTTAAGGGAACATGAAGACCAAAAAGAAAGATGTGAGTACATGTGAGCATCGGATGCTTGTCTTTCCCTCAACCATTACACAGTATCAGCTTCTGAGAGCATCACCTCTGGATATCAGAGACCTCACTAATTAAGAACTTCATTTTGAATTAAGGTTGTATATAGTCTTTAAATACAACGCTGCAGTTCTTTTCTCTTGTTATTAACAAGTACATCTAGCCCTCTAATTTTTTTTTTACTTAATCCTTTTTAAGGCCATTGATGCTAATAACCATTGCAACATCCTATAGAAATAGATCTGACCAGTAAATTACCTGTTATGAAAGTACTTCTTTGCTTTCTTTGAAATCTGCTACCTGTCGGTTTGAATTAGTACTTTGTGGAAGTTCTGCTTTTGAGAGCCAGTGCGGTGTAGTGGTTAAGATGCTGATCTAAAATAGGGGACCCAGGTTCTAATCTTCCCTTAGGCACAAAAGCCAGCTGGCTCACCTAGGGCCAGTCATTCACTCTCGGCTCTAATTAGCATCAGGCTCTGCCAGAAGCTGGCTGAAAACAAAACGTCTCATCACATCATGTATTGAAAGCTTCATTATGTGAAATGAAGTGACTGTATTTTCAAAATTTGGCTGGATGAGAAATAGGGACTATCCTACACTGAGATCTATTCAGCTTCTTTCGGTAATGCATTGGTCACAGTTCTGTGGTGGGGAGGTGGAATGACTGTTGTATACCACAAAATCCTGGTAGTTAGGAAGTGGCTGTTCCACAGATGGCCTAATATGAAACTGTATTTATGAAACTAGCCCTTGGGGATAAGCTGCTGTTGCTACTGTACCATAATTCCAAATGCACAGCAGCATCCCTAGTTCAGCTATCAAATGTCTTTGAAGGGCTATTGTGGGTTCACCTATATTGGTACTCTAGGCCAATTCCCTTCATATTATGGAAAATTTCCATCAGTTCCTTCATCAGATTACTTTTTTGTGACAATGGGATTGACTGGAGACCCTAGTTTCTATTGGAAGAATGGGCCTATTCAAACATCCTACCACAAGGACCTAATGGATCGAAAGGGCTTCAGATAGGATTTGGGGAATAGCCAGTGATCTAGAGGGCAGTTCTGTTGAATGCCTAGTTGGACTATGGAACCCAATGGCCAGAAGAATATTAGATAAACTTATTTCTAAATAGCCTATCCACACCACTGATTGTTTTTCTGAGGAGCTCTGGGAAATTACTATTTATTAATATTGCAGATGACACCAAACAGGCAGGAATAGCCAACACTCCAGAAGATAGGCTCAAGATACAGAAGGATCTTGACAGACTTGAACATTGGGCACTATCTAACAAAATGAAATTCAATGGTGAAAAAAGTAAGGTTCTACATTTAGGCAAGAAAAACAAAATGCACAGATACAGTATATGTGGTACCTTGCTCAACAGTAGTAACTGTGAGAGGGATCTTGGAGTCCTAGTAGACAACCATTTAAATATGAGCCAGCAGTGTGCAGCAGCTGCCAAAAAAGCCAACACAGTTCTAGGCTGCATTAACAGAGGGGTAAGGGGCGTGCATAAGCGCACCAGCGTGCCTACCGTCCCTGTCCAAATGTTCCCTTTTATTTGTACCTATCTTATGTATTCAAATAATGTTATGTATATTATCAAATACGTACTTGACTAAATAAATAAATAAAGAACGAACAAACAAGGGAAGACATGATAACAGTATTCCAATATTTGAGTGGCTGACACAAAGAGGAGGGGGTCCAGTTATTTTCCAAAGCACCAGAAGGCAAAACAAGAAACAATGGATGGAAACTAATCAAGGAGCGAAGCAACCTAGAACTAAAGAGAAATTTCCTGACAGTTAGAACAATTAATCAGTGGAACAACTTGCCTCCAGAAGTTGTGAATGCTCCAACACTGGAAGTTTTTAAGATGTTGGATAACCATTTGTCTGAAGTGGTGTAGGGTTTCCTGCCTAAGCAGGGGGTTGGACTAGAAGACCTCCAAGGTCCCTTCCAACTCTGTTATTCTATTCTAATATATGCAGTCATATTATTATTATTAATTAAATTTGTTTGCCACCTATCTCACCGTGATATACCCAACATACACAGGGAAATTAAGTGAGTGAAGAAATTTCTAGAGTGACAATGGGCAAAAGAAAAGAAGCAAATATGACCAGACACAGGAATAAGTTCAGGTTCAAATATACTTCGAATGATAAGGATGATGGAGAAGAATTCCTTTTTTCCTTACTGTATCTGTGGAATGAATTGGACATGGGGTGGACAGGATACAATGAGGCCTACAGTGGTTCTTAAGGATGTTAACAGAGTTCTTTGTAGCTGTACCTCCACCACATGTAATCTTGACCCCTGTCCCTCCTATCTAATTAAAGCAACCAGGGAAAAGCTTGATGAATGGACCTGAATGGATTATTGTCATTTACTTCACATGGGGTTGACCTTGAATATCAACAAGGGGGAGGCAAGAGAGGTTGAGAGTTCAATCCTAGGCAGTGAGAGATACTTCTCTATCAGGGCGCAAAGAGAAAATATCTGCTGTGAACTCTGTGTAGGTGTCAGGAAGGGCATACAGCCAGTAAACAGCTCCATTCAGTCACCCAGACCCCACCCCGAAGCAAGGGATTACAGGGTTGTAAAAAGAAAAAAAAGTCTGTTACTATTATTGCATGGCTTACTATATACAAAAGGGATATTTTTGTACATTGTTTCCAAGAAATTTATACATTTATAAACAAAGAAAGTAAAATATAAATTAATAGCAAAATATTTTGAGAACAATTTTTGCTTACTTTTATGTGATATGATTTAATGAGGGCATGCTTTTTCATTTTAATGTGTTGTTTCCATTAAAGGACAAGACATTTGGGAATAAAAAGGAATCAAGACCACAAAAGAATGCTCTAAGAATTATTATTAATCTATAAAAGTAGCAATAGTATGGAACATTAACCCTCTTTAAAGAGTCCCAAGAAGGGACAGAGAACCCTATCAAACCAAAAGGATAGATTATCTTCCGGCCACCAAACGCAATATATTAGTTGAACCCTGCATTTTCCCCAAACTTGTGTCCAGATTCCCTCATGGGAATGGAAGAACTGTCTTTTTCAAAATGTGGAGGAATTAGTTCTCTGAGAGGCAGATTTGGGGAAGGAAATGAGAAAGTCTTATGGACAGCAACTTACTTAGAGGTTAAAAGTATCTCATTTTTGGATTGTAGAAAGAACATAAATTGTAATCTGCAAAGTAAAACTAGAGGGTATGATTCGCAGAAGTGTTAGCTCAATATTGATTTAACAAGGGATTAGACGTCTTTATCTGAGAACCAAGATAACACTGTTAACAAATTGCTGCATTCCAGTGTTTTTGATAATTTCTGGGTTTTTTCATATTTGATTTCTGATTTTTAAAATTTTAAGAATTATTTTTAAAAAAAACTAGGAAAGTGTTACAGAAATTACTTTTTTAACAGCTTGCCTTTACTTAGTAGCATCGATGATGCATTCATGCTCAGATAAATAAGGGAAAAGGCAAACTTTGGAAATGGTGGTCCTGATTTTGACTTTCGGGCAGAGGAAGCTTGATTTTACCCAAGGGCTATGAGTAGAAGCTACAACAGCAAAAAGTGATAAAGATATATTATTGTCAGTCGCAGTCAGTCAGAAGTTGTAAAATGTTCCTGTATGTAGCTTAGAGTTTATATATGGGTTACAAAGACTGAATAGACTATCAAAAGATAAAGAAGCTGTTCACTACAGCTTTAACCAATTTTATTTTAAATAATATGATGGATTTTCCATAGCTGATCTCCAGAGATTGCCTAGAAACCTCTCCTCTTACCTATTTATCTGGAAAGAAGTTATCATCTCTTAATATAATTTCATATTCATCACAGTAATTTGATACTAGGCTCATTCTCCAATTTCTATTTGCTGTCCTACTTTGGATGACAGTATAATAATAACAGCTCCAGCGTCAAAATCAAAGCATGCTTATATCCTAGAGCAGGATATATGTGCTGTGCGTGTGATGAGTGAGGAAGCCTTCCCATCCACCCAAGCTGGTCAGCTGTAGACATATGAGGAATGAAACAGCAATGCTAAGAATCTGTTGCTGGCCCAGTCCATCATCAGTGACTCAAAGCAAGCGATCTGAATGAGCAGCAACAGTGGGAGACTATATACTGAGAAATCCGTACTTGCCTTCTGAAGTAAGGTACTGTGCAATGAAGCAAACAAAGGACTCCTATGCAGTCCTTATAAAACACCAATGTAAGTTCCCTTCTGAAGCCAGGAAACCACCTTTTATTCCTTCTATGTTCCCATTTTGTGGAAGAGTGAGATAAGGAAAAATTATATAGTCAGAATTAGATACCTGAACCAGAAATGCTTTTGTTATTGACTCATAGTTTCCTGCATGAGGAAAATTTCATCCTAAAGGGGGAAAACATTTTTACAACATATTTAAATGACTATTACATGCATTTATTGAGATTTTGTTATCTCGCCTTTATTTGTACAACTCAAGGCAATATACATAATATAGGTAGCCCTCGACTTACAACAGCTCATTCAGTGACCATTTGAAGTTACAATGGCATTGAAAAAAGTGACTTATGACCGTTTTTCACACTTACGATTGTTGTAGCATCCCGTCACATAATCAAAATTCAGATGCTTGGCAACTGACTCACATTTATGACCTTCGCAGTGTCCTGGGGTCATGTGATCCCCTTTTGTGGCCTTCAGGCAAGCAAAGTCAATGGGGAAGCCAGATTCATTTAACAGCCATGTTACTAATTTAACAACTGCGGCTATTCACTTAACAACTGTGGCAAAAAAAGGTTGTAAAATGGGACAAATTCACTTAACAAATGTTGTTTTAGCAACAATAGCAATAGCAATAGCAATAGCACTTAGACTTATATACCGCTTTACAGTGCTTTACAGCACTCTCTAAGCGGTTCACAGAGTCAGCATATTGCCCCCAACAATCTGGGTCCTCATTTTACCCACCTCGGAAGGATGGAAGGCTGAGTCAACCTTGAGCCGGTGAGATTTGAACCGCTGAACTGCTGAACAGTCAGCTGAAGTAGCCTGCAGTACTGCACTCTAACCACTGCGCCACCTCGGCTCGATTGTGGTTGTAAGTTGAGGACTACCTCTACCCCTTCCTATTTTCCCCACACTGTATATACAGTGGGGCAAAAAAGTATTTAGTCAACCACCAATTGTGCAAGTTCTCCCACTTAAAAAGATGAGAGAGGCCTGTAATTGACATCATAGGTAGACCTCAACTATGAGAGACAAAATGAGAAAACAAATCCAGACAATCACATTGCCTGATTTGGAAAGAATTTATTTGCAAATTATGGTGGAAAATAAGTATTTGGTCAATATCAAAAGTTCATCTCAATACTTTGTTATATATCCTTTGTTGGCAATGACAGAGGTCAAACGTTTTCTGTAAGTCTTCACAAGGTT
>QLTV01004083.1:1778373-1839642 GCA_003457575.1 Thermophis baileyi
CACTGCAGGATCTGAGTCCCTGGCGGCGTAGTGTGTTACTGATGGTAGCCTTGGTTACGTTGGTCCCAGCTCTCTGCAGGTCATTCACTAGGTCCCCCCGTGTGGTTCTGGGATTTTTGCTCACCGTTCTTGTGATCATTTTGACCCCACGGGGTGAGATCTTGCGTGGAGCCCCAGATCGAGGGAGATTATCAGTGGTCTTGTATGTCTTCCATTTTCTAATTATTGCTCCCACAGTTGATTTCTTCACACCAAGCTGCTTGCCTATTACAGCTTCAGTCTTCCCAGCCTGGTGCAGGTCTACAATTTTGTTTCTGGTGTCCTTCGACAGCTCTTTGGTCTTCACCATAGCGGAGTTTGGAGTGTGACTGTTTGAGGTTGTGGACAGGTGTCCTTTATACGGATAACAAGTTCAAACAGGTGCCATTAATACAGGTAATGTGTGGAGGACAGAGGAGCCTCTTAAAGAAGAAGTTACAGGTCTGTGAGAGCCAGAAATCTTGCTTGTTTGTAGGTGACCAAATACTTATTTTCCACCATAATTTGCAAATAAATTCTTTCCAAATCAGGCAATGTGATTGTCTGGATTTGTTTTCTCATTTAGTCTCTCATAGTTGAGGTCTACCTATGAAGTCAATTACAGGCCTCTCTCATCTTTTTAAGTGGGAGAACTTGCACAATTGGTGGCTGACTAAATACTTTTTTGCCCCACTGTATGTAGTTGGGCTAAGAGGGAGTGACTGATTCAAAGACATCCACCTGGCTTCTGTGTCTATGGGAGAAACAGAGCTCACTTTTCCAGTTTCTAGATTTGTATCCTTCCTTTTTTCCCCCAGAAGTTCAAGATAGTGTAATAAGTACTCTCTCCTTCTCTTTATAACAAATGAGAAAATTTTTAAAACCGGTATGACTTCTCTGTTGCTGCACCTGTCCTGTGGAAAAAGCCTTGACTATAAAATCCAGATGGCCCCAAACCAAACTTATTAACCTTCTGTAAGGCTGTGAAGATCTGACTTTTTGTTAGGCGTTAGGGCCAGAATATTAATGGAGTCCAATATGTGCTTTTTGGTACTGTGAATTCTTGTGAGGTCCCTTGATTATTGTATTATCATTATCATTATTTTTAATTGAATTTTGTTTCATTTTATATTGATTTTATTTTTTAAAAATGAACTGTATCAGCCACCTAGAACTACTGGTATAAAATAGGCAACCATATAAATTATCTAAATAAACACATAAATGTTGTGCTGAGAAGTGAATGATCCACTCACATGGCTTCCAAAGCTGAGGGGAACCATCCCAAGTATCTTCAGTCTTAATCCAACACCTTAAGGACTAAAGTTTAATTAAATTTATATCTGCTAACATTCCAGTCATTTAATGAATTCATTAAGCCCTGAATTTCCAGAAGTTTAAACCAGGACTGAGCAACTTTGCACCACAGTTTAACAATACTGTAGAAGAATATGACAATGACTCTAAATGACAAAAAAGTTAATTTAGATTTCACCTCTGCCATGAATTTATTATGGGACCTTTGACACACCAATGTCTCGTAATGCAGCAAATTACAATACAGGTAGTCCTTGACTTACAAGTTCATGTAATGACTGTTCAAAGTTACAACAGTCCTGAAAAAAGTGACTTATGACCATTTTTCATACTTACGACCGCTGCAGCATCCCTATGGTCACATGATTTACATTTGGATACTTGACACCTGGTTCATATTTATGACGGTTGCAGTGTCCTAGAGTCATGTGATCACCTTTTGCAACCTTCTGACAAGCAAAGACAATGGGAAGCCAGATTCACTTAATAATCTTGTTACTACAATTTCAGTGATTCAATTAACAAATGTGGCAAAAGTCACTTAACAAATTTCTCACTCAACAATATAAATTTTGGGCTCAATTGTGGTCGTACGTTGAGGACTACCTACACTGTATGGCAGATAACTATTGAACCAAGATTCTTGAAAGGGTTATAAATCAAATTAAAATAATATATCAGTATTACTTAAGTCTAAGATTTAAAAACAAACAAACCCGGAGCATCTCCTTAACTCTAATCCTCTACGTGCATTTAAAAGCGATTTCTATGCCCTGCCTCAAAGAGTCATTGTACAAATAAAAGTCAAGCAGCAGCTAGAGAATAAGGCGCGCGGCGTTCAGAGAGCGGAAGCCCTCCTGATTTTCCTTCTAAATATGTTGCTATCCGAGAAAAGCCAAGTGAGACTGCGAGTGAAAGAATGAAACGCAGAATAAAAATCAGAAGCCATCAAAAACCCAGGAAACCTCTTCCGTCTCCCAGCCCAGGACTTTTTCAGACGCGAACGCATGCGCAGAGTAAGGCGGCGGCGAGCGGGGGGGGGGGGCAGAGCAAGGCGGTTGCTGTTACCCAGCATGCTCGGCGTACCCCCCCTCCCCTTGGGTGGGTGAGTGAATCTGGCCGGTGGATGATGGAGCGGAGGCCGTAATGGCGGCCGGCGGCAACCGCGATAGAGGCGGCTCGGGTGTACCTGGACTCTGACACCCGGGTGCTCCTCTACGCCGCCGGGACTTCCTCCCTGGGCCGGACACTCCCCCCTCCCCGAGAGCACCGCTGAGGACTCGGCCGGACACACTAGGCGGGAAGAGGAAGAGGGGAGGACTCCTCACAGACAATGGACGAACATCCCGGCGCCGGAGGGGGGATCATGGCGGGGGCTACCCAGCGACCTCAACAGCAGCCACTGCCGCCCATCGGAGGCAATGTTAATTCCCAGCTGCTCAACCAGGGCTGCGTGGGGTCTAACGGCGGCGGCGGGAGTCTCCAGTCCCAGCAGCAGTCTCAAGGTCCAACGGCGGTTCAGGAAGCGGCGGGGCCCGGGAGCGGATCGGAGCTATCCCGGCCCCAGCATTACACTATCCCGGGAATCCTGCACTACATCCAGCACGAGTGGGCCCGCTTCGAGATGGAGCGCGCTCACTGGGAGGTGGAAAGGGCCGAGCTTCAGGTAAGATGAAGCCGGGTTCCGGGCGGGCGAGAGGGACACAATGAGAGAGAGAGAGAGAGACGGGCTGAGTTGAGACCGGTCCGGCTTTAAGGCTGGCGGCAGGGACTTTGCCGATAATGCGGGGAAAAGGTGGGCGCGGAGGAGAAGGTACCTGCGTGTGGCGGGTCCGGCGAGGCGAGGCGTGGCGCGGCGCGGCGGGCGTCACTCGGCACGTCCCCCTCGGTGCTCTTCGGGTTGGGCTGCTTTCCCCGGGGCAGCCATTTTGGTTTCTAGCATGGCGCCCGACTGGCTCGGGCCTGTCAAGAGAGTTGGGAGAGGAGGAGGGCTCCCGTCTCCTCCTCGCCCGGTCGATCCTAGATATGAACCCCCTTTCTCTGCCGGCGTGGGACCTTCGCCTTGACAGTTATTCTCGCGCTGGGTCCGTCCCGGCCTTATTGCCGGAGCTGCAGGAATGTCGAAGCCGGCTGGACACCTCAGGGAGTTTCGCGGCCTAAGAAAAACCCAAGAGTTATTCATATATACATATATATATCTTACACACACACACACACACACACACACACACACACACACACACACACACACACACGTAAGAGGACTGTAAATATGTGTGTGACCGGGTTGTTGCGCGCTTGTGTGTATACACACACACACACACACACACACACACACACTCTCATATTTACAGTCCTGTCTTGTGAATGTAAATCAAGCACACGCAAGGGACCCCTGTTCTTTTTTCAGAAACAGGAGGCGTGTCCCTTCATTCTTAATTCAAAACACCCCAAAAAGAGATGAAGATGAAGGCATGGGTGACGTTAACGGATTATCTGTTCAATCCTCTGCACCCATTATGTGATTCGGTGACCTGTGTTTACAAAACGTAGGCTGCTTACAGTATGTTATATTGTAATTGTAGCAAACATAATCATGCTTTTATCAGTGAACCAAAATTGGGGATTGCGTATACCTGGTTTTTACTGCGTTCTAATGAGATGACTGGGCATTTCGGTTAAGTGTGTGAATGTAAAAAGGTATATTTCAAAATAAACAACGTAATTTACATTTTAGACTTGCTCAGTAATAACATATCCTCATGTTAAATTTAGATATGTGTCACGATCAATAGTGATGATTGTGAGAAATAGTGCTACCACCTACAGAGTTAAAAGCAAAGAGATGTGAGGTATGTGGTTAGTTCTGAAAAAAATAAAATGTTGCAATGTAGAAAGAAGATACAACTCTTTGAAAGTATGTGTCCTGACTTGTTTAATGTTATGCAGTCTTTTACTTTCAATTTAGCATTTTAAGAGAAAAGGGGCAAATAATAGCTATTGATCTTACAGAATTCTTATGAGGGCAAATGCTGAATTTTGCAAAATGAATGCTGCTGAAAAGCATAATCAAATAGTTAATCCAACAGCACTTAGGGAGGTATGCTGCATAAATCTGAACAATTCTTTTGGCAGATTTCTTTTATTTATTTACAACAGCTTGCATGCAGCTCAGTTCCAAGTTGCTTTGAGCAGCTTACACCAGGCAACAACAACATTAAAAACAAAATTATAATAATTTCAACAGCAAATATCCTGTAACTTCAGCATTGGGGCGGGGGGGGGGGGGGCGCTAGGTCAATCATTGTCCTTGAATGCTATTTTCAGAAACCTGACAAGGAAAGGGTGATCAAGATACCCAGGGAAAAGTTATTCCACGGAAGAGGGACCATCACTGAAAAGGCTTCATCACAGGGCCTTGAAGGTGGTATTCCACTGAAAAGGCTTCATCACAGGGCCTTGAAGGTGGTATTCCGAGAGAAGGAACCCTAACAGGCCTTCTTTCTCCATTCTAATTAAACAGGCAGACTCAGCCCAGCTATTACTGGACAAGCAAATTCAGCCTAGAGCAAAGGTAGCAGGGTTCTGATTCATGCAGGTTTATGTGACAATCAGCACCTGAATCACACCTGGAAGTATACTGGCAGCCATAATAGTAATGTAGTGTCACATGGACAAATCTGGGTATGCTGGATCACTATGTTGAAGCTTCCATATGGTCTTCAAGGGCAGGCCCATGTAGAGTGAAGTTCAGAAGTCCAGCCACAGGATGACAAGAGCATAAGTAATCCTGGTCATTGCCTGCTCTCCATGAATGGGTCAAAATTATTGACACTACACCAGATGTAATTGTATGAAGACCTTCCTGATCGCAAGCTCCATGTGCTGTTCAAGCAGAAGTTATGAGATCAGGAGGACCAGCAGATCTGTTATTTAAGAAAGAATCCCATTTTTTGTGGACTTTGGTGATCACGTATGTCTTGGATCAAAGAGAAACTTTTTTAACTTATAAAAAGTGTTAAGTAATATAAGACTTTTTTATACGAGGTAAATTGGATCAAATTCCACAAATGAAATAACTTGTTTCTTTTGTCAGCTCTCAGGCCTAAACATTTAAAAACTAGAAATAGAATTTTCAGTTCTAGTGAGTTGGAGTTGTTGTAAACGGAGTACTAGATCAATCTCTTCCAGATACTATATTAATCATCCGTGCCGTTTAATGTTATTTTGCAAGAGGACTGAACAATTCTGAGTTTCAGGGATATAATATAGTGAAAACATGTGTCACCCCCAGCCCCAAATTTGTTGCTGATTAGTTGCAATTGTAGAAAAATTATGGCACCTTCATTATTATGGCAATTTTAATTTTTTGTCAACTGATACAGCTGAAGATCCAAAATATTAGTGCCATAGCTTGCTGTAATGCTGGTGGTACTGGCCTCATAATCAGTTGTTTTTGCCAGGCCCTTGGCAAAACTTTTTTGACCTAGCAGAACACATTACTACTGGAATGCACCTTGGCCAAGCCATACTTTCACAAGCAAATGTAATCAGAGGGTTAGGATTAAGTCCATTCTTACCATTAATATTACAAGGCTGAAGCCTGCTTCCAGTCCATACTTATAACAGCAAGATGTAGCTTTTGTCATCTTGTTTTCTTTAATTTGTTATAGCCTCCAGATTTGATTTTGATGTAGACATATTTTTGCAACCAAACAATAAGTTCCTTGCTATATAATAATCTTTTATTTAACCAAATATTGGTTTGGTTGAATAGTTTTCACTTCTTTAAGGATTTTTTCCTCCTCCAGATTCATTTTGCATATGTGAAGACTGTGTTATATTATTTGTGGTTTACCAGACTAGTAATAGCACTATTACCTACAAGTCATTTCAACATTATGTCATTATTATAATAAGCACAGTCTTAAAGAATTGTCAGCATTCATAAAGATTTTGCTTGCTTGGCAGAATTTGTTGTAGGATGAAATAAAACCTCTTATGGTACAGAATGCCTGTGGTAATATAAATTATGTTAGAACAATGTGAGGCTGCCTTACTGCTTTAAAATTTTAGTTCAATTACTTAAGGTCAGTCAGATATTAGAAGTGATATGTACTGTAATTGTAACAGATCTAATTCAAATTTAAAAACAGGTATTCCTTGAGTTATGGCAATTCCTTCAATGATTGTTCAAAGTTATGGCAGCACCTTATGACTTTTGCAGCATCCATGTGATCATTCAATCAACATTTCGGTGCTTGGCATCCTGCCCACACTTAAAACTCTGGGTATGCTTCCAACTCCTCCCACCCTCTGTGTCCCATCTCTATCCTTTTGACCCTCCTGCCCACCATCCTAGCCATGTTTTTGCTGCTACTGTTGACCAGGTTGGTCACCCTGTCCCTTTGCAAGGCAACTGATGGCCACAGGAGGCCTTTTCCCCAAAATTGCATTTGACGGTTTCCTTGTGAGACTTCTGAAAAAAGGCATCACATGGCCAACAGGTTCCTCAAAAAGAGCCAGGGTAGGCATGCCTTGTCAACAGAAAGATCAAGAACCGTGACCAAGGTCAACTGAGGCAGGGTAGCGCAGGGTACCATGGCTATGGAGTGACGGTAGCGAGAATAGCTGGGCTTTACGCTGTGTAGATGGGATGGAATGGTTGGGGCTCTGCATTGCTGGGCTGGCTGCGTCTTTGTACCGCACTGCTGAGCTGAGATGGCTAGGGCTTCCTGGAATGGCTGGGGCTTTGCACTACTGGGCAGGGGTGACTGGGGCTTTGCACTGTTGGGCTGGAGTGGAGTGGCTGCAGCTTTTCTTCACTCTGCTGGGCTGGGGAAGCCATGGCATAACATTACTGGGCTGCGGCTTCATGCAGTGCTATTGGGCTGAGGTTGGGCAACTCTGGCATCATGCTGGATTGTGTCTCAGGGGCGTCTTGCAATCCCAGAGCTGTGGCATTCCAGGAAGCCTTTGAACTGCAAACAACCACACAGTTCTGGGGTTGCTCCACAAGGCAGGGTGAAGGGCATCAAAAAGGGCAGAGGTGGGGGGAGAATAGGTGGTTGGGGGGAGTTGAAGGGGATGCAATGGAAAAACTGAAGTTTGAGGTGGGTCTTTGCCTAATGGCTGGTGGGATTTGGTTAACAATGGCAACTAGGAGTGCTATGATTACCATCACTAAGTGATGCAGTCATGTTATGTCATGCTTTACAACTACATTACTTAGCAATGGAAATTCCAATCCCAGTTTCCATAGTAAGTCAAGGATTACCTGCAGATTAAGTCATCAAATAATAGGAATATTATAATTTATGTGTTATCTGTGGTATATTGTGAAAGGGAGAATTAGAGTTTCAAGTCAATGCTTCCCAGCAGCCATTGCTACATGATATAATGTGATGGTAAACAATCTGGTGCCTTCAGATGCTTTGAACTAAGAATTTCATAATGTCTTAGTTGAAGGAGAAAAGTCTATCAATCCATTTCATTCAAAATTGAATGGTGAACATGCACACCCACAAAACAGGAAGGAGCACCCAACCTCCCTATTTGGAAAGAGGAACTTTTCTCAAACTGATTAATTAAGACTTCCATTGCATAAGATTAGATCTAGCATATGTTTCACCTGGTTTACTGATATCAGGAACAGCTCATGGTAATATTTCAGGAATGGAGTATTGAAGTTGTTGAACTCCTAACGTGAAAAGGACTGATTTGTTTTTTATTATTTTTGAGCTAAACATACAAATATTGACTGAAAAAAGAATGGAAATTCCAGTTGCCATTTTTGAAAACAGTTTTTATATACGTTCTATTTTTGTGAATTATGAAAACTAATTAAAAGATATAGATTCATACAACAGTATTAAAGGATGAAGTTCAAAACAAATAAGCATACTCCTCTCTCCCCAAAAGGGAAGAAAATCCTTGAAAACTTTGTAGTTTAAAGATTGATAAACAATACATAAACAACCCATTGCTGGAAATCAGTTGTAGATTTCTCTTTAGTATTCTTTTGATCACTTCCCATGTCCAAAAAGTTCCTAATTCCTAATAGAGTCAGTATACAAGTAGTCCTCGACTTGCAATAGTTCATTTAGTGACCATTCTAAGTTACAATGACACTGAAAAAAGTGACTTTTGACCATTTTTCACACTTATGACTGTTGCAGCAACCTCACGGTCATGTGATCAAAATTTTGGGCTCAATTGTCGTAAGTTGAGGAATACCTGTACTGGAAATTTAGCCAATAATTTATTTTGTGTGCGTGTATTCAGAATGTTTAATGACTAGTCTTGGGGTTCAGTTTAATAGGATAAGGCCAAACCTATTTCATCTCCAATACTATTAAAAATACAAATACTATCTACTGATTCATCTTCAATAACAATGCTTATTAAATAGTCTTTGACCATTTTGTTGGTGATGAATTAACCTCATTTGATAATAACTGAAAGCTAATTTCACATTGTCTAATATAATCCACTATTGATTTACCAGATGGGACATACAAGCTTCGTGTTCAATTTCATCAGTTTTCTATAATAGAAGGGTTAGTGCTTAGATGCTACAGTATATGAAAACACTGTAAATTATATTATGACTGCCTATATTTGCATCTGTTATATGCGGGCAATATTCATTATTTTTTGGTTATAGTAAATAGCTTTTTAACCATGGCCTTTAGCTGACTGTTAAAAATAAAAAATAATAATAATAATAGGTGACTTATTCCAATGAATAGGAGTATGAATCCACTTTTCTTTGAACAGTGTTATTAGTCTGTTTATTGGCCTCATATTCTAAATCATGGTATGAGCTGGCGCCTCTCTTTCCCAGCTGCATGTATTCAGTCACTGGTTTTGGGAGATTTCCATTTTATCGTGAAGTTACTGCTTTATAACTTCATAGAGCCGAGGTAGCGCAGTGGTTAGAGTGCAGTACTGCAGGCTACTTCTGACTGCTAGCTGCAGTTTGGCAGTTCAAATCTCACCGGCTCAAGGTTACTCAGCCTTCCATCCTTCCGAGGTGGGTAAAATGAGGACCCAGATTGTTGGGGGCAATAGGCTGACTCTGTAAACCGCTTAGAGAGGGCTGTAAAAGCACTATGAAGCGGTATATAAGTCTAAGTGCTATTGCTATTGTTATAAAGTTATTGTATGTTTTTATTTTGTCTCCTAGAGCAGGGGTCCACAACCCCCGGGCCGCGGCCTGTTCGAAACCGGGCCTCGGGAGAGATGGGCCAGTGTGAGTGGAGCTTCACATGCAAGCACAAGCGCCCTCTGCTCAAGTGCCCTCTGCTCACGTGAGTGGAGCTTCGCACACAAGTGCTTGCCATTCACGCAAGTTGAGCTTTGTGCGTGAGCGCAAGCATCCTTGGCTCGCTTGCAAAGCTCCATTCGCATGAGTGATAGGCGCATGTGCCCACCACTCACACAAATGGAGCTGTGTGCATGACATGCCACTCGCATGCCCTCCCTCCCGCCAGGCCGGACCACCAAGCTGGAAAGGTTCTAGAGGCACTTATGCAGATGAGTGGTCTTAGAAATCAGAATGTGCTACATGATGTTTACACTGGGAATGTGCAGATAGAGCTTTTTTTCCAGAACATTTTGTTTTCCTTCAGTTAGTCTAGTTCAAGTATTTAAGAAATGGTACTGTGATTGATTGATTGATTACGTGCCATCAAGTTATTGTCAGCTCTTACCAACCGTACTAGATAACCCATGATCCATTGAGTCATCATTCAATTGCTTCACTGTTTTTATATAGCTAAAATTCTAGAAATTTTTATATAGCTAAACAGATCAACAGAATGATGAAGGACAGGCAAAAAAGCAGTGAGAGTGGGAATAATTTCCAACTTTCTGCCGCTTTCCCACTGACTTTGTGGGAAGCTTTCGGGGAGAATATCAATAGAGAAGCTGGGAGGGAAGCTTGCAAGTTGCTTAAATACACCAGAACAACTAGACAGTTTTTCCCCGAACGCCATCACTCTGCTAAACAAATAATTCCCTCAACACTGTCAAACTATTCACTAAGTCTGCATTACTATTACTATTAATCTTCTCATCGTTCCCATCCCCCGTCTCCCCCCCCTTATGACTGTATGACTGTAACTTGTTGCTTGTATCCTTACCATTTATATTGATTGTTTCCTAGTATGATTTGATTGCTTATTTGTACCCTATGACTATCATTAAGTGTTTTACCTTATGATTCTTGACGAATGTATCTTGTCTTTTTACGTACACTGAGAGCATATGCACCAAAGACAAATTCCTTGTGTGTCTAATCACACTTGGCCAATAAAGAATTCTATTCTATTCTATTCTATTCTATTCTATTCTATTCTATTCTATTCTATTCTATTCTATTCTATTCTATTCTATTCTATTCTATTCTATTCTAATCTAATCTAATCTAATCTAAGTAAGTATCTTACTGGTGCACCTTCCCCAGTCCCTCTGCAATCACTCACACAACTCTGCTCACCCTCCCTGACCTGTGCAACATCTTGCCCCTATATCTCCCACTGTAGCTGTACACCCCTTCCATGACCCATACCCTTCCACATGCTACCCAGCCTGTACACACACACACATCGAGGGAGGGATAGATAAAAGATTTTTTCCCCATGAATGGTACATGTATTTCCCCAGTTATACCATTTAGAAATAGTTTGTGATGCTTTTGTTTTGTGTTTTGGACCAATACCACTATCACCATTTTTTCATCATTTGATCTGGGTTGGTGGAAAAAGAATATTGCAGAGATGAACCATTCCATTTTGCACATAAGTCATTTCCACCAGGATTGGAAACAATCAGGAAATTCTAGGACTGTAGACTAAGTTAAGAAATCTAAAACCTACTCAGAAGAAGGAAATGGCAAGTTCCCTGTTCTTACCATAAAAACAACACAAGTTGAGCTTGATCTAAAGAAGGAAGCAAAAACATTGCTAACTACTGATTTTAGGAGTGTAATTGAACTCCTGAGCAGAGCAGAGTTAAAATGATATTGCTGGTAACTGATATTGTATAAGCATTTTTGTTATTAAATAATCCAGTATGAGGATTCTGGCTGATACTGACTGTTAAATAATACTATAATTCTGTAGTAACCTGGGATTTAGTTCGGAGTAAATCTGCATAACTGTTGTTTTTTTAAAAATTGGACGGAAGGGCTAATAAAATCCTTTAACTAATACATTTTATGCAATACCTTCCGCAGATATCTTCATTAAACAGTAAACCTTCAAGTTTAGCATACTAAGTTGGATCTTAAAATTAGTTTCCATTAGACTTGAATGTCTGTTAAGTATAGTAGCAAGGCAGGATTTTATGCAGGTGAAATGCCATTTAATTCAGGGGTCTCCAATACCTGGGCCACAGCCTGTTCGGAACTGAGCCGCGCAAGCGGCAGGCGAGTGCACAAGCACACACAGCTCCACTTGTGCAAGTGTGCTAGCCCACTGCTTGCGTGGAACTATCCCCCTCTCCTCCCCTTTGCCGCCAGTCTGCAAAGCCAGAAATGTTGTGGACCGCTGATTTAACTCATGTATAAAAAGATTTTAGATTTTGTCAGTGGTATCTAAAATCTGATAAAACCAAGTTTTGGTTTAGGAGATTGTGCAGAGATATTTCTTCCATCATGAACCTACTACATATTTCAAAAGTATATTCTAGAGCAAGGGTGGTAAACTCGCGGGCTGGATGCGTCACATGCTGCCCACGCCTGGTTTAGCGAACGGGGAAAAAGTTGCGATACGTCACGTGATGACGTGAGTTTGACAACCCTGTTCTAGAGTGTCGGGAGATATTCTCAAGTCAAATTTTAGGCTTTATAGGAGGCTACAGGAGAAAATGGAATTGTCTTTTTCATTAGAGGAAACAATTTCTACAATAATCCAGCTGAAATAGTTGAAGACAGAAGTTCTTCCTTTTAGCCATTTTTATGTTGCTCATGGCCATCATTTAATTTGTAAGCAAAGCTGCTTGTCAAAAAGCTTCTCTACTAGTATCTTTAAATCCTCACTTTTTATGTTAAAGATACAGTACATTTATTGAAATGGTTCAAAATTAAGGGTTTTTTTATTTAGTAATTTCTATCCCATTATTTTAGTACCTTTACACCACCACAGGAATGTACATATACATTGTTCAAGATTTTCTCTCTGCATAATTATTTATGAGTAGGACTGGAGTTGTCTTATGTTACTTGAAAGGAATGGAAGAAGCTGTTGAAAATAAAAAAAAATGGGCAAAGAGATGCGAAGACTACAGACCTCACTTCTGAACACTGTGGATATATATATAGTATATTTAAAAATTAACTGCTACTTGGGTTGGATATTTGCCTATGGATATACAGTAATGAGACTTCTGTCTCTTCCCTATTCATTTAACCTCTTCCCTTTGCCTCATATTTATTCAATTTTCCTTTTTCTCCCTTTTCTTCCCACTGCAACTATCTCCCCCATCACATTCTCCCCCCCCCCTGTTTTTGTTGATGGGGAAGGTGGGAGGAAAATTACAGAGTGTACAGTTTCTTTGTGAAACTGGTTTGCATGCAAGATAAGGATCAATTATTTTTATGCAGAGTATATTCTATAAGTAATTAATTTTAAATAATTATTACATCAATTCATCAAGCATTCAAATTCTTTATTACAGTAATCAGATATAATTCAGTGGCAATAGTACGGGGTGGGGTGGGGAGTGGGATAATGGTAGACAAAAGAGAGGAGAAGGAAATGTTTTTTTAAAAAAAAACAGGTAAGAAATGGACTACCCAATCATATTTATATACCTGTATTTCTTTGTCCTGACCTACACCTTTTTTGGTGACGGGGCATAAGGGAATGTGGTTTCTAGCATACATTATGCATTCATATACACACACTGGTTTGCCATTGTATTCTTCCTATGGCTGAGAGAGAGTGACTGTCTCAAAGTCATCCAGTTGGCTTTGTACCTAAGTCAGAATTAGTATTCATAATTTCCTGGTTTTTAGCTTGATGTCTTTAATTGCTACACAGAAGCAGTTTCATTTTAAAAATATGCATACATATATATAAATGCAGGCCGAATTGGCAAAAGAAAGCTCAGGACCGTATTGGTTGGAAACATGCGGAAGAGGCCTTCATTCTGCAGTTAATAGACAATGGCTAAAATGATGGTGATGATATATAAATGCATTGTGTGAATAAATTTATTGCAGAAGGGGCAATCTATATGATTGATTTTATCTTGTGATAAAGTGGGATTAATGGGTGGGGGTACAAGAAGCAAGGCATGCATAGGATTTGGATTGGATATATTATATACTGTCTTTAGGCATAGATGCAGTATTAAAGCTTCAAGATGCACAAAAATTCAGATGTTTTTTTTTACAAAGCTATGATAAAATTAAATGCAGAAAAAAGCTTAAATTATTAAAAATGGGAAGTAATAAAATAACTGCAGAGATAACAAAACCCACAATTTTCATACAATAACAAAATATAATGAAGTACAGTATACTACTAGTATATAATGTTTCATGGGTATTTATTAAGAAGTTCATAAACATCACAATTTTTAATATTTACACATTCATGTATACATAATTATAGAGCTTTGACACAATATCTTATTGTAAATATTTCAAAATATTTAATAGATACCCAAGATTGTGCTGCAGCACCCTCTAGTGTTTATTGAACTCATGATCCATATCCCTAATTAAGGGAATAAGGGTTGTTGGAAAAAAGAAAATGTCCTCAAAAGTATTCTAGATCATTCAACAACTTCTTGATGTCCTTATTGAGCATGTTTATTTTAAATTGTGTTTTTAATTAAACTGATGAAATACACATTAATTTGAATGTTAGAACTAAATAATTTCATTTTAAATGTAATGATCTCACACTGAAATTAATTGTGATTAATAAGAATACTAACATGACTTCATATACACGGTGTACTAAAAGCTAGGCACTATAGATACTTTATGATATAAATTATGTTAAATGTTCAAATTTGTTGCCATTTTCATATAAATACTTCCTTATGGGTAGTCCTTGACTAACAAGCATTTGTTTAATTACTGCTCAAAGTTACAACAAGAGCTGAAAAAAATGGCTGGTCCTTGCACTTAATGACTGACTCACTGCACTTAATGACTGACTCACTGTCCCACAATTCACTATGGTACAAAACTTCTTATGTACATAATAAGATGTACTTATTATGTACATCTCTATGATAGAGATGTAAAACATACTCATGCACACAGAACCTCCCATATATATATATTTACATATAATCTTATATCCTTTTGCAGTCCTACCCACATACACAGTCTTTCTTCAACACTGCAATATGCATCTTGCACCAGTCAGATGGACACCTGTACAACATAGATTTTCAACATTTTCCTCATACACATATGTACAATCTTTCCACAACCCTTCTCCAGATTTCACAAGATATTTTTTGTGGGATATTAGGGGTGAAGGAATGAAAATGCTCTATTGCTGCAAGTGCTGTTACGTTTTGCACTTTTCAACCAAAGCAATTGAGCAAATTTTATTGATTGACATGTTCCTTAAAACTTCAACTGATAATGAAATTTCACCATAGGGAGTGTTAGTATACTAACAGTGCTGCTTTAAAGTTTATTTCTGTGTAATTACAGTGTGGCATTTATGCAAAGCTGTGGTTCTTTTATTTGTATTTGGAATCTTTCTGATTCCAGTTCATTAAATGTCATAGGATTAACAAGAACTGATGTAATGTAATGATGAATAAAGCATTTCAATGCTATTGAGCTTCTTGAATAGAGAGAGTTCCCCTGAGGTTTCCTGTGAGGATTGTATTGTTCCTGCTTTATTTCTCTTCCTGGACTTATGATTTAGAAATACATATTTGTTTTTGAATGCTGTTTTGAACAAGATTATTGTAAAACAATAATTTATTAGGAACAGGGCAGTTAGTTTGGCAAAACATTGTATTTATCACAAAGCAGTACAATCTAGATTATTTTCTTTTTGTCGATAATATCCCTGTAAATTCTTATAGGAGGCGTAGAACAAAGAATTAAAAGATGTTATGTGGTATATTGTATAAACATGACTCAAATGAAAGATAATTATGTTACCATTTTGTATTTTCAGGCTCGGATAGCATTTTTGCAAGGCGAGAGAAAGGGTCAAGAAAACTTGAAGAAAGATTTAGTAAGAAGAATAAAAATGTTAGAATATGCATTAAAACAAGAAAGGTATCTATCTCATGTTTCTCAACTGGGAAGTTTACATAGAATGCTTTCGTATTAATTAACTTGACATTGATAATTGAAGAAAATTGTGGAATTTGAATATTGGTCTGAATGAAAAAGAGTAATATGGAACTAAATTCAGTTAAGGTGGAATAGCAATAGCAATAGCACTTAGACTTATATACCGCTTCATAGTGCTTTACAGCCCTCTCTAAGCGGTTTACAGAGTAAGCATATCGCCACCAACTATCTGAGTCCTCATTTTACCCACCTCGGAAGGATGGAAGGCTGAGTCAACCTTGAGCTGGTGAGACTTGAACTGCCGAACTGCAGCTAGCAGTCAGCTGAAGTACCCTGCAGTACTGCACTCTAACCACTGCGCCACCTCGGCTCATGTGCTCTTGGTCCAAGATTTGGGTTCAGCCTGTTCAAGATAGGGCTAATCCATCTGAAACAGCAGATTATTACTTAATTACAGGGTGGAGACTATGACAAGGAATGAATTTGATACTTATTTAATGTGCTAGCTATGGCTATTCCTGAACCCATTGGTTTCCTGCCTTGATTGTATCCCAAGTTGTCTATTTCAATGTGCTCCATTAGAGTTCCCCTTGAAAAGTGTTCTGAAGCTCCAGCTGATGGAAAACGTGGTAGCTAGGCTACTAATTGGTACAAGATACGAGAACCATAATATTTATTGCTTTGTCAGTTGCTTTCCAGGTACAATTAGAAGGTATTGATGTCATTTGATATATCCATACATGACTTTGAGCATAACAATATGAATGGTCTAAGATTGTTATGAACTTGTTTTAATTAGTGAAAGCTCTAACAAGAATTCATATACAGCAGTCTATGATTTGGAGATTATTCCCTTATGTTAAACTCTACACTGTTGAAACCCATTGCTGGTGCCTATTTACCTTTTTTTAATTTAGAAGACAAAATCAATTCAGTTATTTAAAGACTAAACATTTATTTTTGTAAACAGTAACTAACTCATTTATTGTTTCTATTTTAATGTTGGTCAGTAAATGAAATGTAATTTTGTGGGTTGTATGTATGGTTCTGTTTGCTTTTTGATGGTAGAAATTTTTTTAAATATGCTTAATACACTAGGCACCTGTATACACAAAGGTGATTAAACAGGAGACTTGCTAATTAAAACACTATTTGATATTTCCAAGTCTATCTGACGACCAAAGGCAAGTTCGTAAGAGCAGTCTTCACCGGCATAAACTTCTCTCCTCTCATCTCCTTTCCTCTCCTCTCCTGGGTGCAGTGGAAAGGTTTAAAAAAATCATGATTTGGCAATCACAATCAACCTTTGTCATTGATGTCCACATGCATATAAAGGGAAGACTTTGATTGCATGATCATGATCACCATCTTGATTTCTTTGATAACCCTGCCCCACCACTAGTCTTCAAGAAAGAACTAGCTTTTGGACAAAGCTTAATAGGAAAGATCAGAAACATTATGAAAAACTGGCCCCACAGCCAGTCCTACCAGACAGGATGCCATAGACAGTGATGGTGACATTGATCATTCCTTTAACCATAGGGCCAGTCTCCTGATGGGTGATTTAATTAGCCAAGATCAAGTAAGCAGATGGTAGCTCTAGCTGTCCACATGTAGTGTCCACATACCTGTGATTTTAATTTACAAGAGTGCAAGGATTAATGTTTAGACATCTTTGAATGTATGTTGTAAGGAAAATGCAAATCTAAATTTTATTTACTGGTCAATCCACTTATGTTTTTTTTTAAGGGCAAAATATCATAAACTAAAATATGGCACAGAATTGAATCAAGGTGACTTGAAAATGCCAACTTTTGAATCAGGTAAAAATCTATTTATAACTATTGTATTTAACTCACATTCTTTTGTCCACCTTTTATACCAAAATAAGTCTTTACAATCAACATTGCAAAGAAAAACCAGAAAGCCCAGTTGCCTCTTGAAAGCACCTTTGGAACAACCATGACCTGGATGACTGAGAATCTCCATAGACCTCTAGATAGTATATTTTCTTAGGCCAACACATTAAACATATGCCTTTCTATAAATAGGTATGGCGCCAAAAAAAGGGAGATAGAATTAGCATGGCTACCGCTCCAAAAAAAAAACAAAACCCTTTAAAACGGTCCGTGCAGCCAAATAGCCCTCTCTGTTAACTGCAGCCTCCATCTCATTTCTAAGTGAAGCTCCAGTTGCAAGGCAACGATTGCGCACTAGCAAAAAAACCAGCTGGAACGCTCCGCTGAAAGCCACGTGTAAAATGCGAGCCGGCACGAAGCGGCCAGTTCCGTATAGCCGGAATGATCACAGCGCTCATAAAGAAATGGCTGAAAGTAATGCGGCCGCCTGAGCACGCAGGCGATCTAGCCATACAAGTGGTCAAAAATAGAGGGGGTTGACGATGTAACCCCCCCCCTCAGCGCGCTCCCCGCAGCCAAATCAACTAAGCATAGCCCGCTCGGGCGCCTGAAGGCAGCGTGAGGCAGGCACTCACAGAGATGGCGAACGATCCAGGCAGGCACAGCAATACGACGATCCTCAACGTATAGGCAAGGGGGAAAAAAATTCAGGGAAAAATCCAGGATGGATTACAGTTCTTAATTAATTGAACAATCCAGAGCTCTCAGGAGCTAAAAGGAAAGCGTCCATGAGCTGAGGACTGGATTGAAAGACTGAGGAAACACATCATCAGGGAGGCGGATCCTCAGAAAATTCAACCCAGTCCATAGAGCTATGGGGCTAGAGTCCATCCCTCTTCCTTCAATTCTCGGAAAAAGGGCATATCAGGTAAGAACCAACACCTCTTCTATAAATAGGTATGATTGGCAGTGGCAATTTGCGATATTTGCATTGGTCAGATCACTTTTAGAATACTGTGTCTATCACCACTTTAATGAAGGACAATGACACAATAAAGCATGTCCAGCTGAGGGCAAACAAATGTAAATGTCCTAGAAGGAAAACTTGAAGTAAGGTTTAATGCAGTAGCCCTATTTAGACTAAAGAAGAGAATATTGTGGGACAAATATGATGACTCTCTTCAAGTATTTGAAGAGCTGTCGTGTAGAATATAGGGCAGATATTTTGGCTTCTTGTAGAAGACATGATAGGAACCAATGCGTTTTTAAAAAAATCAGTTGGAAATCAGAGTATGTTTCTTAAAGGTAAAAAAAAAATAGTAGTGCAAGAGTTGCATTGGGAGGTTGGAGTTTCCTTCATTGTAAATATTTAAACCAAGGTTAAATAGCCATAAGAAATGTTGTAGTAATGGATTCCTACAATTGGCAGGGGAACTGGATGTTCTCCAAGATTGCTTCCAATCTTTACATTCTATGTTTCTTCACTTCCATAGTTCCCTTTTTTGTTCAAGTTTTCTTATTTTTTTTTATATAAGCCATTTATCATATTATCTGTGAAGAAGCCAAGGTTCATGTTATTCCTCAAGAACAGTAATAAAAAAAGTATGGAACAAAAAGTAAAATCAAGTTTTTTAAAAAGGTGGATTAAGTAAATTAATCAGAAAGCTGATCAAAAGTTGACACACAGTTTAAGAAATTAAAGATGGCAGGTGGCTATGCTTTTCCTTGTCTATGTTACTATCAGCTACCAAGAGAACATTCCATTCTTTAGTGCTATGTAAATATAAATTTTGATGTTCATGAGGAACGTATGTATCAGCAAACATAGCTTTCCATTCAAGTGGAATATCATATATAACCTGGAATTATAAATATTACATGTACCTGGTAATTTACCCCTCACTTTTAAACATCTAATAATATGCTAAAAATAAATTGTGGGTGCTCCATCATTGGAGGCTTTTAAGAACAGACAGGACAGCCATTTGTCTGAAATGGTATAGGTCTCCTGCTTGAGTAGGGGGTGGGTCTAATAACAGAGTTGTTTTTTTATTCAGCTCACTAAGAGTTAACAGTGTCTTGATGGCACATAATTAGTTTATTTATTTATTTATTTATTGTGTTTCAGAAGAAACCAAAGATACAGAGGTTCCTACAGTGCCTCATAATAGTCAGCTAACTTGGAAACAAGGCAGACAGTTGCTAAGACAGTAAGTATCATATTATATTGGGTTGAAGGTCATTGTACATTGAAGCATAAGTATATAGGTCCGTGATGGCTAACCTAAGGCACGCGTGCCACAAGTGGCACGCGGAGCCATATCGGTGGGTACGTGAGCTCAGGTCCAGCTGATTTTTGGGCATTCTGGGCCCACTGGGAGTCGGGAAACAGGCTGTTTCCAGCCTCCGGAGGGGGTGGGGAAGGTCTGTTTTTGCTCTCCCCAAGCTCCAGAGCCTTTCTAGGAGCCTGGGGAGGGCGAAAACGGCCTTCCTCCCCGGAGGTCCTCCGGAGGCCGGAAACATTCCATTTGCCGACTTTCGGTTGGATCGGAAGTCCCGTTTTTTTTGCTCTCCCCAGGCTTCAGAGCCTTTCTAGGAGCCTGGGGAGGGCAAAAACGGCCTTCCCCACCCCCCCGGAGGCCAGAAATGGCCCATTTTCCAACTTGAAACAGGCCATTTCTGGCCTCTGGAGGGCCTCCGGGGGGGTGGGGAAGGTCGTTTTCGCCCTCCCAGGCTCCTAGAAAGGCTCCTGAAGCCTGGGGAGAGCAAAAAAAATGGGACTTCCGGTCCAACTGGAAGTTGGCAAACGGAACGTTTCCGGCCTCCAGAGGACTTCCGGGAGGGGGGGGAAGCCCAGGCTCCTAGAAAGGCTCTGAAGCCTGGGGAGAGCAAAAAAACGGGACTTCCAGTCCAACTGGAAGTCGGCAAACGGAACGTTTCCGGCCTCCGGAGGACCTCCGGGGGGGGGAGGCCATTTTCGCCCTCCCCAGGCTCCTAGAAAGGCTCTGGAGCTTGGGGAGAGCAAAAAAACAGGCCTTCCGGTCCAACTAGAAGTTGGCAAACCGGCCATTTTCTGCCTCTGGAGGGCCTGGGGGGGGAAGGAAGGCCGTTTTCCCCCTCCCCAGGCTCCTAGAAAGGCTCTGAAGCCTGGTGAGAGCGAAAAACAGGCGTGCCGAGGGGGGGGGTTGTTACGCGCGCATGTGTGTGGGGGGCCCGCATGGAATTATGGGTGTGGGCACGCACACGCACGCTCCCCCCACGCTCCCCCCCTTTTGGCACGTGAACCAAAAAAGGTTTGCCATCACTGATATAGGTTCTGATGTAATTGTGTATGCTTGCTTGAACTTAGTACTGTAATTAGCAATTAATCTAAAATAAGTGTTAGGGAATTTTTTTCTTGGAATAGATTCACCTAAAAAGGTAATGTGAATTAAACTTTCTAGAACCAAAAAGCAGTGCCATGAGCTTTAGGATATTCTTAAACAATTTGGTAATGATAGCTGTATTTTAAACTGCCATACAGAACATTTTAAAGCTCACTGGTGGATTGTGTGTGTGCATGACTACAATTCTACTTTCTTTTATCTTTTAGATATCTTCAAGAAGTAGGTTACACAGATACAATATTGGATGTACGATCACAGAGGGTAAGGTCTTTACTTGGGCTTTCCAATTCAGAACCAAATGGCTCAGTGGAGACAAAAAAATTGGAACAGATTCTTAATGGAGGAGAATCTCCCACATCAAAACAAAAGGGACAAGACATGAAAAGGTAGGCAAACTAATACAAATGTTTAGCATAAATGACTGCCTTCAAAGGTATATCTGATAACTAATTTGTTTGCATGGTGTAGTTTTCTTTAAAAATGTTATTTTTACACAAAACTAAAAAAATATACTGGTTGTCTTTGATTAGAACGATGTATCTATTTTTATAAAAAAAAAATCTTATATCTCATCTGAGATAAATTCTGCACCTGCATAACTTAGGGTAATTTGCAAGAATTTGTGGAAGGAAAGAGTTTCTTTTCTTTCAACTAGCAATTAAATAATTTATTGCTATGCTTCTATCATTATATTCATGCAATTATGACTACATAATAGTCATACTATTTCATGGCTAAAATTGTTTATTTTATGAAAATCTTCATTATGTGACAACTAACAATTTGTGTATTAAAAAGTACATACAAGTTACCGTATTTTTCGGAATATAAGACGCACCTTTTTCCCCCCTAAAAGAGGGTGGAAATGTTGGTGCGTCTTATACACCGAATACAGCCATTTTTGGACTCCCGAAGCCCCGCCCCCGCATCCCATTTTTGTGAAAAATGGGCCCGTTTTTGCAAAAAACGGGGCGCGCAGAGGGTTTGGGAGGCCTGCAGAGTGCTCCTGGGGGCTGGGGAGGACAAAAACTTTTTTTTCTTACTTACCTCTTCGAAATCTTGGTGCGTCTTATACACCGGTGCGTCTTATAGTCCGAAAAATATGGTAATTTTTATCCTTAATGACATTTAAATATGAAAAGGTTACAATCAGAACTTTTAAAAAATCATATACATAGTTTCCTTGGTGTTTATGAATTAGAAATAAGTTTATTTTCTCTTGAGGTGAAATAATTGAGTCTTAGTTCGAAAAGAGATCACAGCTATTTCTGATATTGCAAGTTATTTTTTTTTGCAGGAACCCCAGTGATGTTCTTGAAACATTTAATTTTTTGGAAAATGCAGATGATAGTGATGAAGAGGAAGAGAATGATATTATAGAAGATATTACAGAAGGAAAAGCAAAACATCGGATAAATAAAAAGCACAAAGTAAAAAAGACCAAACAGTTTTATTAACTATTGTTATTTTAAAGATTCTGTTATTCCTTTTTGTATAGAGAACTATTATAATAAAATGGAATAGATAAATCAAGCACCTTAATATTGTTTGTATTTTTGTTATCAATACCTTGGATAGGCATGAATGGGGGGGGAATGGTGTTGATAAATGCTTAATTCTAAGTATATTTATCCGGCTGCTAATTCTGTACTGCAGCATAATTTTCATCTGCCATAATCATGTTAATGGGACTGTTGGTGCATGATGGATAAAAAAAAACATTTAAACAATAACACATCCTTTGACAATCCTGAGAAAGGGAAGGAGAGGATTACATAAAACTATCCTATGAATGATAGTATCTTTAATGGTGTTTCTATCAAAACTGACTTGTAGATTGGAAATGAAGGACTAGCTGCTGACCTTACTGATGACCCAGACACAGAAGAAGCGTTGAAAGAATTTGATTTCTTAGTAACAGCAGAAGATGGAGAGGGAGCCGGAGAAGCACGGAGTTCAGGGGATGGGACAGAATGGGGTAAGAAACATAAAAAGCGGTAGGAAAACAAAAGAATTTGAAAGAAAAACATATATTTCAATTATATTAATTTTAATTTGTATTCTCTTTTCTCTGTGATATTTTTAGGCGTTTAAATCTTGCTTGATGGTTATCATTTTATTTTATCATCCTACTGTTTTCTTCCTGCAGAAGTAAATCATACATTTGTCAAATCATTTTGATAATATTAAGCAGTTTGTTTTGTATATCTTAGATTATTGTTTAAAACAAAGTTATGAAATAAGGCAGTGTTTTTAATGCACTCCTTAATTAATAACACTGGCAATCAGTTATTTTAAACATACAAATTTGCACAAAATACATGTTACATGTTGGCATGGAAAATAATTCTTAAAAACATTTTTAGTAATGCATGCTTACTTTGAATTTCCACTGAAATTGATGGATCTTGCTAAGATACTGTGTTTTCTAAATTAAACAAATTTACCCATTCCGTAGATCACCATTAACAAAAATACCCTTCACTGTTTTTTTGCAACACAGAATGCTGCCTAGCAGTCAATTGAAAGATTAAATTTTTGATTACTTGTTAACATGAGGTTTAATGCATTGTCAGTGGAGCTCAGTTGTATGCAAATATGCTTTTTAATGTGAATTTCTTTTTCTGCAATGGATGGTTGGAGACCTGTATTTGTAAAGCAATAGGAAATGGCTATATTTTTATTTTTTTCAAATCCATATTATATGTTTTTATTAACCTCCAAATTGTTTTCAAAAGAGGTGAGAACGCAACCAAAAAGAACAAATATATTAACATTATTTTACTTATTTTTAAGATTCCAGTTCTAGATATTATTCAGAGGATGTCTTGAAACAAGATAGGAAATATATAATTTGAAATACAAAAATTGCAGAGGTTTTTTTTATTGGATTTAAACTTTATTGGATAGAATATGAATTGTGCAGGGTACGGGATCCTCTGTAAAAGTGTAAGATGGAGAAAAGTAGCAGGAAGTATGCTGGATTGATGTTAGATGTAGATGCATGTTTTAAAATATACTATTTTAGCAGTGATCTGCCTTTTCTTCTGATACAACATTTTATACTTAAGTTGATCCAGAAAAGTACTTATGTAAGGGATAAGTGGAACAAGACCTTCCCACTGTTCTTACTGTAGCCTACCTGATTAAGAAAAGGCTTGAAACTGAAACAGTTAAAGGTGTTGGGAAGTTCTCTATCTACTAAATTCCCTTAATGTTATGTAGACCATTGGATTTGTTATTATTTCACACGATTTCTTCAATTCATGTATGAATCAACACATGTGTATAGTTGATACCCTGTTTCCCCCAAAATAAGACATCCCCTGATAATAAGCCCAATCAGGCTTTTGAGTGCATGGCAATAAGGCCAAGCGCTTATTTCAGGGTTCAAAAAAATATAAGACAGGGTCTTATTTTCGGGGAAACACGGTATTCATATTATTATTATTCACAATTGCACAAGTTGATTACTTCCTCTAATGAAATTGGCCTTCTGGTTCATGAGAGATAGGTAAGAAAGATTTCAGTGAATTTATATTTTCTTACTAGAAAACAATTTTTACCTATTGAGTAGAGACTCGTTCAGTTATATTTGCAAAGCCGTGACGTATTCATTAAACAAATTTCTCATTCCATCATTAATAATAGTATACATAAAAAAGAGGTTAGGAAGTTGAAAATAACTGATTTCAACAGTTTGTGTATTTTGCCTCCTTGTAAATTTTTGTTGTTAGTAGTTTAATCCATATTAAGTACATAGCATAGTGTTATATAAGTATAGCATAGTGTTATTAGACAAGAATTTTGAACTTGAGGTGATATTTTTCTTCCTTAAGCAACATTAGGAGTGTATTTCTAATTTATCTTAGAGGGCAGACAGTAGCAGTGAAGAGGTAATAATGCTTTTTTGCTTGAAGTTCTATCTCACAGAAAGTTTTAGTTTCCTAGAACTAACATAATGGATTCAAGAATTACTGTTAACTTGAAAGTGTGAACCATCTTGTTAATAAGGACATAAAATGAACAAAGCCTTGACTATTTAGGAAATATTTTAATGATCTCATTTTATTCAAAAAGTCTTAGCTGTGAAATGTCTTTTTCAAAATATTTTATTAGTATTCTGATTTTATTGTGGTTAGAAGTAAACAGTGCTGAGTTCAGTAAACTTCATTCCAAGTAAGCTAAGACAATATTAAAGCTTTCATCTTCTTCTTCTCCATTAGCTCATGCTTGTTAGCAGGGAGAAATGTAATTAATTTTAAAATAAAATTATTAATGCTAGTTTCAGTATTGAAAATAATCAAGGAAAATCCCGAACTCTTATTCTTTTTCCAATGAGACTTCCAAGTAAAATATGTTACTTTTCTGGGCTTAAAGGGACAAACGTTCAAGCATTGATTATGGATTTACACAAGTCTGTTTCAACCATCATTCTCTGCCGTCCTTAATTTGCTATGGCTGGTTGGGTTGTGGTGAATAAAAAGAAGAGTTCAGTAAATAAAAAGTTTGAAGATGTCCTACAATATGCCAAACTATCTTGGTTATATTATTATTTTAATAATCTTAATAGAAGAAAACTTTCTATTACCTTTATTGCTGGATTTATTTTGGAGCTACTAGATATCATTGCATGGAGAATAAGAATAGAGGGGAAATGCATGGTTTCAGAATTCAGTTTGCACTTCCTAAATGGTATTGCATGAAATAAATTTATTTGCTTATTTAAGTCTGCCTGAATAATTTGTTAATAATGTCTTACTAAAGTTGCAGTAATTGCATACATCAGTTTTAATCAATTAATTTCATATAATTGAATAAGAAAGACATTCAAATTTCTTCTTTATACTAGACCAATTACCATAAAATGACAGTTTGAAGTATTGTACCAAACAGTACAAGAAACTGCACCTTTAAAGTACTGGAATGTTTTTGAATAACACTTTTTATTGATTAACCTGTAACGCTCACAAATAGTTTGCATTCCCAATTGTTGATTTATTTTTCTTTTAATAATATGTTGCATGTAGACAAAGATGACCTGTCCCCAACTGCTGAGGTTTGGGATGTAGACCAGGGACTAATAAGTAAACTGAAGGAACAGTACAAGAAGGAACGAAAGGGGAAGAAAGGGGTAAAGAGTAAGTGCAGATTCTGAATCTTGAAACAATTTTCTGACATCATGTGGAAAACAATGTATGTTGTCATCTTTCCCCTCCATTTTAACGTTTTGCTATTTGGGTGGCAACCAACTTTAACTTTCTGTCTGATAAATCTGGAAATCATAATTTCTGAAGATAAATTATTTTCAATTTACACTGGAGGGAGGAATGTCAGAATGTGAACAAGTTGTTTTGCTTTGGAGTTTTCCAGGAAAATGGCAGCAATGATTGGAAATTCCTTCCAAATGCTAATAATGTTGCTTCTGACTATAGTTGCCAGACATTTAAAATTTTACTTGTTTTTTAAGGAGTTATGAAAAGAAGAAAATTAATACTATTTTTAATAATCCACAAGTTTGAGATTATCTTATAGTATTGCAAGTGGTCACCCCCAATTACCTCCTTTCCTGACCTTTTACGTATGTGCAAGAAATCAGAGTTGTATACTTCTTACTGCTATTGCTGTCTGCAGAAATTGCATGGAATGCAGGCTTATTTTGTAGGTGACATTTGGAATACAAATCTAGGGATAGAGATTTGTTAGAGAGGAGAGTGATGGATTTGATTTGATTTGATTTAGTGATTTGGTACAAGCAAGAGGAATCTCTTCTGCTACTCTGTGGTATTGCTACAAGGAGTCTGATCCTTTGTTTTCCTTAATTTCCCTTCAATGTATGCAATTCTGAAGGAAAAATTAAGTTAGTGGTGAAAGAGTTATTCCTATTGATGGCTAACAAATTTATTTATGAATTCTTAATTTTGGACTGAAAATCATTTTAAAGCTTAATTTATACCATATTTAATATGGTAATAAAATGTCATCACTCTCTTTCACTGAACGTAACACTTAAACTAGGAGATGTATAGTCCAGAGAGGAAGAATTCATAGAAGAGAATATACTACAGCAAGCAAAGGCAGAGCACTTATTTGCCAGATGAAAAGGGTTATTATTATTATTTGTTTATTTATTTGATTCTATAGTGGCGCTGCCCAACTCTGGAAGCTTGCAATATAATAATATACATATACAATATAGTATATATACAATATAAGGAAAATATATACAATATAAGGAAAACAAGGTAAAAATGCAATCAAGTAAAATAAAAATGCAATCAAGGAAATAATGAAAAATCCAGACAACCAAGCCCCCAAAATATACAACATACAGGTAGTCCTCGACTTACAACAGTTCATTTAGTGACCATTCAAAGTTACAATGGCACTGAAAAAAGTAATTTATTTTTCATAGTTACGACCTTTGTAGCATCCCCATGGTCATGTGATCAAAATCCAGATGTTTGGCAACTGGTTCATATTTATGACACAGTGTCCCAAGGTAATGTGATCCCCGTTTGTGACCTTCTGACAAACAAAGTCAATGGGAAAGCCAGATTCGCTTAACAACCAGGTTACTAACTTAACAACTGCAGTGATTCACTTAACAACTGTGGCAAGAAATGTCGTAAAATGGGTCAAATGTCACTTAAGGGTAGAAATTTTGGCCTCAATTGTGGTCGTAAGTCGAGGACTACCCGTATATGAAGCACATCTACCAAAAGGTTCCATTCATGCCACCTCCAGGTTGGGAGAACAACCACATCTTTGAGGCCCTCTGTAATGCTATTGGGGGAAACCATGGGGAACTTAAGGGGATGCTATGCGCTTCCTGAGTCCCAAAAGATTACACTGTTTTGTTGAGAGGACCTGAGCATACCCACTCTGTTGGTGTATATCATCCAGGCACAAATCACAGAAATTAGGTAGTCCCTTAAATATGTACAGCTTTATAGACAATAACCAGCATCTTGAATTGCACTTGGAAGCACCACTGGCAACCACTGTCACTCATGAAGTAAGGATATCACATCGCTGATTGCATTCTGGGCCACCTGAAGCTTCTCAGGGCAGCCTCGCAGAGAGGGCATTGCAATAGTTGAGCTGCAAAGTGTCTCAAAACTCATAGGCTTACTATTTAAGCTGCGGAAAAGATAATCATAAGCTGTTCCATGCGACATTCACCGAACATTAGTAGCTACTCTCTTCTTGATTTTAGTTTGCAGTGATCTGCTTATGGCAATGCAGATTCAGTGCTCCAGTGTATCAATTCTGAATTACACTAAGTAGAATTCTGCTCATATTAATCAGTTTCATATTTTCTCTTCTGCTCTATCCCATCCTTGAAAGTAGCTACTGTAGTCTTGGATGGACTGAGCAGCATGAGTTTAAACAAAGTTTTAAAAGTTAAACAATGCTACTTAACAGAGAATCTTTAAAAGAAGTAGGGAATAGGTTTAAGGCAGGAAGAACTTAAATGATAAATTATATACTCAGTTTGCAGGGCTGAAGTTTACATTCTAATTTTATCTCAGATGTACATTCTATCAGTAGAATTTACTTCCAGGTGTGTACATGTAAAAGAAACACACAAAAAGACTATGAAAGTGAATATTTTCATCTTTTTAGTAATGTTTAAAAAATTGTGCTTTGGAGGATTGCTTTTCTTTTCTTTTTGCATGATAATTTGCATTACTTCTTTAACCCAGTACTAATTGCATTATTCTGAATGGGCCTTTCCTGCCTCTTCTGAAATGTTTCTAACCTGTTATATTATTTTCTCCTTTATCTCAAATACAAACATCTGTTAGAAGATTATTGAAATTGCAGTATGGAATTGATCTAATGAATAACAGGTTTTAATTTTGAAAATTCTAAAAGATTATAATTTTTGAAGTCCATGATCTTGCTAATCATAACAAGAAACTAAAGGATTAGTTTATATGCAGCTGAAGAAAGTGTGAACATTATTTGCTTTTTTCATCACATTATTATACAAGCAGAGCAGCTCCTTTATTGACAATTGGTGAAAGTACTGTAGAAATCATGTACTTATGTTAGTGCTTGAAATAATGTATGTGTGTGTGTATGTATGTATGTGCCATGTATTACAGGTAGTCCTTACAACTTGCAGCCATTTTTTTAGCAACAGTTCAAACGGGGCTGAACTGATTTACAACTGGTCCCCACATTTACTACCATTGCAGCACCCCCCCCCCCCATGGTCATGTGATTGTGATTCTGGTGCTTGGCAGCCGTTGCACATTTATGATGGTTGCAGCATCCCAGGGTCACTTGACCACCATTTGTGATGGCTTCTGACAAGCAAAGTCAATGGGGAAGCCAGCAGAGAAGGTTGCAATGGGGAAGTCAGCAGGCATGTCTCACTTAACAATCCTGGTGAGTCACTTAACAACCTCAGCGAAAAGATCATAAAATCGTATGTGGTCACATGTTGCCTGACTTAATGACCACACCACTTAACAAAATTTTCAGTCCCTTTTGTAGTCATAAGTCGAAGACTATGTATTTTTTAGTCAAAAGGCTTTTGGGGGGGGAGGGGTGGTGTAGATTATCCAAGTAAGTAATATAATTAGTATTTGCCGGAAGGATAATAGTGAAAAAAAATGTTTACAATAATTCCAGCCTGATTTAACCCTAATGGTCTACAAGTAGTATTCTAAACCTTTCTGAGTAAACCAGACACAAAACATGACCAGAGAAGCTAATTCTACTTTATTGTAAGGTTACATTAACAGAATTTTGTATGTCTGAAGGTACAGACTCCCGTCGTCACTTGTAATCACCTGATCAATTAGGGTAGGTCTTTCCTAAGTTTCTTCATCTGGCTGTTAATCCATTGGAGGTTCTGTCTCTCTTTGTTTGATTGTTTCCTAGGCAGCATCTCTCTCCTTATCTCACAAGGTCATGTACAGGTACTCAAAGTCCAAACAAATACACAAACCATTTCTATAAATAATATTTATTTATTTATCAATTAATTAATTAATTTAATTTATTTGTCGGCCATCTCATATCCAACCACTCTGGGTGGCTTACAATATATATTTTATTATTGATATAAATCAACAGTAAAAAAATCTAGTATGGTAAAGGCACTATTAACTTAACCTAAGGGCCAAATGCCCTATGGAAGAATGCTGTTTTGACCTTTCTGAAGCAATTTTTGAAGTAATTGTAGAAGAGGGGCCATCCTTACTTATGGGGCAGAATGTTGCATAAAAGGAAGTAAAAAATAAGAATATCTGTTATCTGGCCCATGTCCCATAAACCTTGCTGAAAAAGATAGACCTGAGATAGATCCTCTATAAATGACTGGATGCAGATTTGATTTTGGCCAGGTATTGCCAATCCTGATATTGCATTTTTAAGGGTAATAATCAGGAGTTCAAATTTGAGCTGGATGTGTACTGGCAACTTCAGAATAGGTGTTATTCTTACTTTATGGTTTGGTCTAAAAGCAGTTTTGTACCACATATACTTCTGGGTCTCCTCCAAAGGCAGCCAAACATAGAATATATTGTAATAGACTACTTAAGTGGTAAGGGTGGTAATTCCTGTTGCTGGAGCATTTTAGGCAGAGAGGATTGTAACTGGTGCACTTGCTAAAGCTGGGAAAAAGTTCTCCTGCCTGTAATTTCCACCTGTTTGTAGTATGAACCATAAGTCCAGGAGAACCCCAAATTCATATACCAACTCCTTTGGGGAGAGAGTAATCCTTTAATGTAACTACCAAAACATTTGTTGTAAGATTGCCCTAAAATTTATCAAACAACTCTTGTCTTGGTAGGACTTAGACTTAATATGTAGATTCTTACAAACTCCAGAAACCAGTTTGGGACTTTCACAGCATGACCCATTCAAGATGAGATAGCAGTGAAGAACTGGGTATAGGTAGTCAGTATAGGTAGTCCTCGATTTATGACCACAATTGAGCCCAATTTTTTTGTTGCCAAGCAAGACAGCTGTTAAGTGGGTTTTGCCCCATTTTATGGCCTTGCTTGCACAGCTGTTAAATGAATCACTGCAGTTGTTAAGTTAGTAACATGGTTGTTAAGTGAATCTGCCTTCCCCATTGACTCTGCTTGTCAGAAGGACGCAAAAGGTGATCACATGATCCTGGGACACTGCAGGCATCATAAATACAGATAGGTTTATAGCTTGAACATCTTTGATAATTTGACAAAATATTCATTGCTCACTGTAATGTAGAGATGCTAAGAAAGCATGTTTTTATTTATGAGTATTAGTCAGTTATAGATTTCAGTGGTTTTGATGAGTCAAGCTTCTTGAATGTATTTTCAACATCAGGAAAAAACAAATGTGGCTTTCATAGTATCAGAGAATTGCTTTCCTCCTGTTTCCCTATCTGTATTTCTTAAAGCTAGATGGATCTCATTTCTTTTGCTTTTCTGGACTTCCATTTTTGGGCATTTTCTATTTATTTCTGTGGTGTAATTCTGGGATTTCTGGGGCCGCAAAACATATATTTAGGATTGCATACAGATAGTACAACTGTCCACCCCGATCTGCTCAGGGGAAGTACATGAAATAGAAATTCTATGTCGTATCTCAATTTTTATTTTTATTTTCCAACCCAGCAGAATATTGGAAATAAATTGTGTAAAGTAAATCAGTACTCTTATCAACAAGATAATTTACTGAAAATTGAACAGAATGGAACAAAATTTGGGATCAAGGCAGAAGCTAGTGAAAGAAAGATTAGATTTAAAAATGGGCTGAATCTGGTCCAGGGCTGTAGAGAAAAAAAAAATCCAAAAAAAGGAATTCCCCCAGTGCATCTCTGTATGATAGGTAGTTGGACAGTGGCTTGGAATGTTATGGACTCCCTCATTCTCAGAGCCCCCCCCTTCCTGTTTATATGACTTGGAGCTATTAGTAAGGAAGAATTCCAGAAAGTATGTGCTAAGTGGATTTCCTACCTTACTTTTATATAAGAGAATACTTTGTGTATTTTTTAATTCCTTCATTGGAGCTACATCTCATATTAACAGTTTCAGATCACCTTTCTGGTTATTAATGATGGTTCTAAACATTAAGTGTGCTTTGATACTTATAAATTACTTTTTTATTTAGAAACCCAGAAAAGGGAGAAAGTTGACAGTTTGTTGCCTCCCAGTCACCCAATTATTGTTTCCCTTTTGGTAATCAAACTTCTGTCTAGTATTATCAATTAATAAAAATGCTGGGGGTGGTTTGTACATAAATTCTATGGCCTTTCATAAAGAGTTCAGACATTCAAGTTTTCTCCTCTTTTACCGTAAGCAGAACACCAGCAATTTAATTAAAAAAAACCAGTCTGAATCCTTTTTTTTAAGCTTCATTTTTAATTCTTTTTCAAATATGCAAAATACGTTTTATGAAAGCATCTTTATTTAATAACATCACATTAAAACAATATTAATTAGCAAAATGGGCACGTAAATGGATATCAATTTAAGAGGGAGCAATAAAATGAACCTTTGCTGCTGACATTAATTTACAGGGGTCAACAGGACAAAACTGCACGACATGATATCTGATCTGGGCGATGATGAGCTATCCCACATCCCTTCAGGAGTCATTAATCAATCTAGGTCACCCTCTTCTAGAATGACTGATCATGAAGGTGCAAGAGCAGAGGAAGGTACAACAAATTCATCTATTTATTTGTATTTAGAAATTTTGATATAAAATGCGCACATTTATAGCCCATATGAACCAGATGCCTATATTAAGATGCACTTGCAACTTGGTTCTGAAAAGACTACCACTTTATATTTACCAGCTTTTGTTTTGAATGATAGAAAACTGATACTTAAAATTGAGTTTAAAATATATACATAGAATAAATGAACTTAATAAAACAACAGCGAGCAACAAATTATAAGAAATGAATGAAATAAATTTTCTGGTGAGGAGTGATTTCCTATTTTATTCATTCTAGTGTAAGATTCCCTCCCCCCCCCAAAAAAAGTTACATTCACAGTAACTGATAGCACCAATAAAGAGTTGATTGCTAATATATATGTAAATAAGTGCTAATATAAATCTACATATTCATCAACTTTGAATATTTAGTGCAACTTATGCTCCTAAAAATTCCCTCCAGCAAAATAGAACCTTTCCTTAAAAAACAAATCTTTTCAAGTGAACAAATGGATTACAATGTAAAACCTTTAATATATTAGATTTATGTAGCAAACTATGGACATTCACATAAACATCTTGACATTAGTTGGTCCGCTTTCATTATTATTAGTCCTGGATCCTTTGTTGTCAGCAAGAGATGTACTTTGCAGAATCATAGAACTGCTATAAAACCATCTTCTTTCCTGATTAACAATGTTTGAGTCATTAAGCTATTCAAAGAGATAGATATGTGGTCACTTTTATGATATGCAATGTAGCTGGATGGATCTGCTTATGATGCATAGAGGAATGGATGTATGACCTCATTCATCACAGTGCAAAATTCAGACATTCCATGTTGAAGTTTATTTTAAATAAATAAACAATAAATAAATTTTATCTTCCTTTGTCAAAACCAAAGTATATCCTAATAATGGAAGGGATTGATTTTTATTTTTTTAATTTTCCAATTATGCTCTGCAGATGCATGATTTTTTTGGTTACTTTCTTGTTTTGTAATTTCAGCGAGCTGTCCAATACCAAGAAATACAGGTTTGGCATCATTATAAATAAATAAAACTACATCATTCTTTATATATTTTTTCCTCTAACAATAATTGCAATGAAAACTAATTGATCTTAACATGAAGAGTACGCATGAAAGATTTCTAAGATAAATAACCTGATATCTCAGTGTAAAGATAGGACATCCTTAAAATTCATATGAAAAGATCCAATGGTTTGTAACCATTTGCTTTATTAATTACATTTGAAAGAGTGATTCATTTTTTCAAACTATTTTTGGGGAGGAAAAAGCATATCTTGAGGTGAAGAGCTGTGCTTCAATTAACAGATCCACTGGAGGAAGATGGATTTTTGTTGATTCTATAACTTGCAATGCCACCTTCCATTTTCTTTCAGAGAGTACCACTTCCCTGTAAAACAGCTTCAGTATTTAAAGCTTTGTTCTTGGAGTAGTAGTAGGAGAAGAAAATAAGAAAATTTGCTTTCTTGCTTCCTCCTATAAGCAGAATTCTGCTTATAGTTAAAACATAGTTATTCCAATATTGTATTATGTATTTAAAAACAATTTATTGGATTTTTACCTTCTGTGATCTTAACACATACTCATTGGCTTACAAATACAATAAAAGTCCAATAAAAAGCAAAAAATGCAAAAAATATAGAAAAGGAGTAAAATCCATAAAGCATAGAATACCAAAACAATGAGCTGCCATTACTCAAACACCTTTCAACATTATTTCAGAAGATGACAACAGTAGGAACAAATCTAACTTCAAGTGGGAAGTCATGCTGAAGGGCTGGCACTATCAGCAAAGAACAACACTAATGAGTATCGCTTCTCCTTGACCTCCCAAAAGTAGGGAACAATCAACTGCTTCTTCCAGCAAAATCATAATGGTTCTGTTAGGGAGATGCAGTCTTTTAGGTAGCTTGCTGCCAAGACATAAAGAGCTTTGTTGGTTAACACTGTACTTTATTTTTATTTATCGACTTACTTAATTTATATGGTTGCCCATTTCTCATAAGTGGCTCTATTGTAAGCTACTCAGAGCCACTTATGTGAGCATCTGGGCTGTGTATCATGTGCCAGCTGAAGCTTCCACATGTAAGGTGCATTGTAGTAGTCTACATATGTAGTGATGAGGGCATGAGTCATTGTTGCAAAATTTTGGTTCATTAAAATAAAATGTAATGGGAAAACTGTTTTGTAAAACAGTTGTATAAGAGATAGCAAAGAGGAAATAATCCCCATAATCTCTTCTGCATCTCTCCTCTTCCAAATCTTATAAAGAGGTTCTTTGGAGACATGCAAGAGGGTAGGATGATGCAGAGGGGAATTGAAGGAACATGTCCATTGCAAGAATGGAAAAGAATATGCTTTTGAAAAGATGAAGCAAATTAGTTGCATTCTTTCTTATGTGTAGTCCTTAATATTTAAAATAGGTATGATAATTAAAATTGACCTTGACTTTCTGCAATAATTGATAATTTTATATAATAATAATTGAAATAATTCTGCATAGCACTTTGTGATCTCATGTTACGTTACATGGTTCTTAAATTATAAATTGCAAAACTATTCAGACAAGCATAAAAACACTGCTTTTATGCTGGGTATATTTTTATAATATTTAGTTAAATCTTTAAGCTCATATATTAATTTACATCACCTAATAAACAGTGTTTTGTTTCTTATAGCTGAGCCAATAACGTTTCCATCTGGAGGGGGCAAGTCGTTTATTATGGGTTCAGATGATGTATTGTTAAGTGTACTAGGCCTTGGGGATCTTGCAGACTTGACCGTGGCAAATGATGCAGATTACAGTTATGATGTAAGTATAACATGTTTAATACCTAATATCTTTTAAACTGAACCAAGAACTTTGGGAATGTTTAGAACGCTGTTTCTCATCCGTGGCAATTTTCAGGTATATGGACTTCAAACCCCAGAACACCACAGCTAGCATGGCTATTGATACCAATTTTAGGAGTTGGAAATCCACAACCTGGAAATTACCATGAATGAAAAACACTGCTTTAGAACCATCAATAATGCTGCAGTACTGTGATATACATTTATCTAAATCCTGTAAATAGATAATTTCTGGTTGGAGAATCAACACCAAAAAATATACTGTGCCATGTATTTATTGAATGCATTGAATGAACATTCACTGTCTTCATTGGGAAAATTATGTGAAGATTTAGGTTTAAATCTAAACCTTGTTTAGATTTTGGTAGTACCTAATTTAGCAGGAACTAAATGTACCTATTCCAAGAACATTGGTTTAGACCCCAAGATTGTAGCAACCCAAGGTCATGTCATCATGTTTTATGGTAGTTTTGCCAAAAAATGGCATTTATTTCTGGTTTTTGGCAAAACTGTGCCCATAGCAAACCATTAGTTTGCTTAATGGCTGCAACATTCAGTTAACAACTGCTGCAAACAAGGTTGTAAAATCGCATTAGTCACATGATCAAGCCCTTTTAGAGTTGTCACAACTTACAGCTGTGGTGGTCAGGCTCCATTACAGTCATCAGTTGAGGACTACCTATATAGCTGTATGCTTTTGTACTTACGTTAACATTATTCATTTTTATTTTAGCTGCCAGCCAACAAAGATGCTTTTAGAAAAACATGGAATCCTAAATATACATTGCGCAGCCATTTTGATGGAGTGCGAGCATTAGCTTTCCATCCTGTGGAGCCTGTGCTGGTTACAGCCTCTGAGGATCATACTCTAAAACTTTGGAACTTACAAAAAACAGTACCTGCCAAAAAGCAAGTTTATATTTACATATGTTAAAGAACATAGAAGTTCTGAAGTTTTAATATGTCACGATAATGCTCACAGATTGCTTTTTGACATTTTTATTTTAGGAGTGCCTCATTAGATGTGGAACCTATTTACACATTCAGAGCCCATATGTAAGTATTTTTAATTTTTTAATATTCCTGACAAATGCTTCTCCAGGTAGCCCAAAGAAAGTTCTACATCAGAAATTGTTGATTTAATGGCTGCACATTCATTCTTTTGATTTTATTTAACTTTAAAACAAAGCAATCAGATATATTCTGGATATATTTCTAATCTTTAGAAATGTTTTATATTAGTTATGTAATTTTGAAAAAAATTTCATCAAAAACAGAAACCTACCACAGTGTGTGTGTGTGTGTGTGTGTGTGTGTGTGTGTAATATAAATAAATAAATACAGATTCTTGTTTATAGATGGAAAAAAGGAAGGACTTAATACTTTTAATGATAGTATTGAATATGGCTTATATACAACTTATACATTCAATAGCAAGGTCATATGTTTATGCTAAAAATGTTGATAATCTAAACTTTCTAAATTCAAAAATTCAATTGTTTTATTAATAGTAATAATACTTCCTTTGTTTTAAAATAGTGGACCTGTGTTATCCTTGGCAATTAGTTCTAACGGAGAACAGTGTTTTAGTGGTGGTATTGATGCAACTATTCAGTGGTGGAATATGCCTAGCCCTAATGTGGACCCTTATGATACATATGGTAAGCCTTATCTATAAATGATGTGATGTATAATATAGTCACATAATTAACCTCTCTGAGATAACCTTTATGTTGCATAATAAACTGAACGATTGCTCATATGAATTTAAATTACAATGTTTTCTGTGATCTTTGGACTGATCTCAGTCAAGATCCATATAGTATGTGAACTAGTATGTCCTTAGCAGTGTTAAATTTGGCAGTTGTGATTTTGATAAAATAGTTACAGCATGAGCTAAATTGATACTAAGTTGAGAAATATTCAGATTTTTTTTTAAAAAAACTAACATCTTTTTAAATTTTTCTACAGAGCCAAATGTTCTAGCTGGCACATTAATCGCTCACACAGATGCTGTCTGGGATCTCGCTTATAGTGGTGTAAAGAATCACTTACTATCTTGTTCAGCAGATGGCAGTGTTAGGTTGTGGAATCCACCTGAAAAAGTGACCTGCATTTGCACTTACAATGGAAATAGAGGTGAGTTGTGTGAAAGTCTTTACTTTTTAAAGAAAGTTCAGAAGATTAAATCAAATATACTAAAGAGTTGATTAATAGTAATTATAAAAATCAAAATTTTAATAGGTAATTGTAATAATTCTAACAGACTTTTTTTACCACATGCTTTGGCTATATATTGATGACTTCTTGGTAGATCTGGGACAGTGGTCCAGATAGTGTGGGAAGAGATGGTATCCTATCCATTTATTTTAGGATGACAAAGATACTAGCAATCAATGGAATTGGGTTTAAAAAAAGGTAGGTAGGCTTTAATCATTTTCCAGATAGATTTATTATGTTATGAATTAGTACTTCTAAGAAAATACTGAATGAAGAAATGTAAACATTTGGGTTAACAAATAAATAGTTTTTACAGAATCTTTGGGGTTTTTCCCCCCTGTGTGCTTTAGAATATGGAATACCCACATCAGTTGACTTCATAGGCTGTGATCCTGCCCATATGGTGACATCGTTCAGCACTGGCAACACTGTCATCTATGATTTGGAAACATCCCAGTCACTGGTAATGCTGTCCTCACAAACAGATTCTGGTAAATTTGTTTCTTTTGTTTCAATTTCTTTGCTTGAACTTAATCTTATAAGCATATTGCATCAAATTGACAGAATTATCTTGCATACCAAATTGAAATGGTTCAAGTTCTAAACATTTAGGATAATGAATTGCAATGAACCATTGTTTATCTTGAGCTCTGATGCTCTTATATCCCCTTATTTGCATACAAAGAAGAGAAATTAAAAGTTGTAAATTTTCAGCTTGTTGCAAACTTAAGTTTTGTCATTTCTAAATAAATGCTATCCCACAGATTGGATGGAAATTTCTACTCTCTAGTATTCAATGGAACCAAAGAATCAGAGAAGGTCAAATTTGAAATTTGCCATTATTCCATCTCATAATAATGATTGCAGTTTTTAACTTCTGTGGAAACTTCTGCCTGTATCCTCAATGGAAATTTCCTAGCAGAGTTGGCTAATTTAATAACATAGTAACAGTTTTAATGATTTTGAAATATAAGGCTAAAGCAAGCTATCTATATTAATGCTTCCTTAATTCCTTATACTTAATTAAAGTGTAATAATTGCTTGTGTTTCATTCCTAGGATTACAGTCAAGCAATCACATTAACAGAGTAGTAAGTCATCCTACACTTCCTGTAACAATAACAGCTCATGAAGATAGACACATAAAGTTTTTTGACAATAAAACGGGTAAGGAAATAAAAACAGAGTTTTCTTGAAATTTCCAAGTTTTATATTTCACCTTTTTCTTTACATTTTGGCTTATTTGAATGTTTGCCTTGTCTTTTTTATTGGTTTTTTTCATTCTGCTTTTCTTCCCTAATCCCTAGCCTTCACATTTCTATTTGCCTTTTTGTCTTTTTCTTTCTTTGATCTGTTGATCAAAGAAAAATCTTTGATCATCATAAAAGTGATTGGAAGAAAGCATATTCATCTGACTGTAATGGTTGGTCTCAGCTTGTTTCCTTAAGCTTAAAGTTAGAAGTATTATTTGATGAATTTTTCAAAGGGATTAAGTCGTTAGGATCTAAATTTTGAAGCCTTTTTGTGGTGAATCAGATAATGTTTTCTAGTAGTTACTAACCTATTTCATGTTTCTATTAATCTGTTAGTGATTATAATTAACATTTTGAAATCAGGCTTATCAACCCAATGAGTATTTCATCCTGACACTCATAAGGGATCAGAATAAAACTTAGTACATTACAAAAGAAGATAAATGGTATATTAACTGGGCTTTAACATTCTCCTTTAGATGCTACAGATTCAAGGGCAAACTAATGAATAAAACATGGTTTTTAATGGTTCTGGACTTGAGAAGCATCTAGCTCACGGGTGTCAAACTCGATTGCTTCTCATGACATACCGTGACTTTTTTTGCCTTTGCAGAGCTGGGGTGGGCGTGGCCCGTGTGTGATGCATCCGGCCTGTGGGCCGCCAGTTTGACAGGCCTGATCTAGCTGAAAGCTGAATTACATAGAGTAATCTAATAAACAATTATTTTCTTTCTCTTACATATTGGTTTGGCTCTCTAGTCTTCTCAAACTATAAATATTTTATTCCCTGCATTTATTAAATATTTTAAAACATAATAAAAAAGTAGGAAAAGCATAAATAGGGAAGAGATTTACAAACATAAAATTTAGTGAGCATTTCAAAATAACTTTTGTTTGATTCTATATATTAGAATATCTTATGTCAACTTAAACTTCAGATTAATGCTAGCATCAAAATAGAACAGAATAAATTGTAAATCAAGCTGCAAAATTACAATTTCTGTTTCATCTAAATGTTCTATCACTATTTAACAAGTCACAGAGAAATTTTAATTTAAAAAATTATAAAAATTAAAAAATTAAAATTTTAAAAATTTTAAAATCTTATATTTGGTGAAACCCAAACTTCAGGTACAGTCTAAGCCTATATAGAATAAAATTATGATCTGGAAATGGTGTCCCTGTTGAATTCAATATGAGATTTTATTTTTAAATATAAGGTTATTTGTGACATTGTACAATATTACACAGGTAGTCTTCAACTTACGGCCACAATTGAGTCCAGAATTTCTATTGCTAAGTGAGACATTTGTTAAGTGACTTTTGCCCCATTTTACGGCCTTTCTTTTCACAGTTGTTAGATGAATCACTGCAGCTGTTAAGTTAATAACAAGATTGTTAAGGTGGATCTGGCTTCCCTGTTGACTTTGCTTGTCAGAAAGTCACAAAAGGTGATCACATGACCGCAGAAGACTGCAACCGTCATAAATATGAATCAGTTGCATCCAAATGTAAATCACATGACCATGGGGATGCTGCAATGGTCATAAGTGTGAAAATGGTCATAAGTCACTTTTTCAGTGCCATTGTAACTTTGAACAGTCATTAAATGAGCTGTTGTAAGTCAAGGACTACCTGTACACCCACAATTTAACATATTGTTGTTCTACAGAAAGAATTGTACATAATTTCCAGTTAAAAGAACAGTGTATCCTAGCAACTATAATCATAGCTTCCATTTTGATATACTTTGTGGCAGTATGAAGTTTGATAATATTTTAGTGTGTTGAAAAGAGAATTCAACTTTCAGAATTTGTTTGAGTTGGTAATCATTTACCAGAATTATTGGATTTTGTAGCCTTGCCACCTAATGAGAAAAAACGATCCATCCCAATTATTATATTTCTGGACAGCCATTGAGATGATCTTGAAGAAACTGCAGCAACAAAAACAAAAACATGCTTTTGTAAGTTGTTGCCATGTAGTTTTTTTCAAAGTCATTTCTGTTGCTCTCCACAATTTCCAACATTTTTATAGAATGAATCTCTTTTATCGATCAAGACTGAAGCAGAAGACATTGTGCCAGTGTTTTCTAATTGTTATGTGCACTACAAATTTAATATCTTTCTTTTGATATTTCATTGTCGCATGTCAATTCTGTTTAAATTTTGTATCGCACTCTTATTTTTTTTCTTCCAATCATATAATTATTTTACCTTTTAATAAAGTATAAGTCTTTATTCTTCATATATATTATGTACATTAATATTAGGTAAAATGATCCATTCGATGGTTGCTCATTTGGATGCTGTCACAAGCTTAGCTGTGGATCCTAATGGAATCTACTTGATGTCTGGAAGTAAGTTAACAAGCTCCTGTATTGCCAAGAGACTGTAGTAATGCATTTGTGCTTTATTTATAACACTTCTGTTTACCTCTTCGTTCAGGTCATGACTGCTCTATTCGATTATGGAACTTGGACAGCAAAACATGTGTGCAAGAAATAACAGCCCATAGAAAAAAGCTGGATGAATCCATTTATGATGTAGCTTTTCACCCCTCAAAAGCATACATTGCAAGTGCAGGTGCCGATGCCCTTGCCAAAGTATTTGTGTGACACAATAAAGCAAGCCTGCACCTTGGTAGCAGGTTTGCCTGGACAAAAAGAGGGAATGCATCACTGCCATCACTGTAAAGGTTACTGATGACACTACATGTAACCAGCCTCAGCAGAGACTGTGTTTGGGGCAGGTATAAATTGGTCAGATTGCGATCTCATGAATAATACTGGGCTGATTCATATAACTGTAATTACTGTATTTTGGGGTGGGGTGGGGGGAAAGCAAACCAGTATTTGTAGCCTTGACTGGATACGAACTGAGCATTTGTTCCTTAGGTGTGTCTTTAAACGAACGTGGAATCAAATCTTATTAAAGACGTTTATTTTGGACTCTGTGTGCTGCCTTAGGGTTAGGAATGTGGTGCTCTTGTGGGGGTGAGGTGGGGGGGAGTGAGCTCCAAGAGTAGCTTTCTTTGCATCTCTTAGTATTTTCTGTTTATCGGTCAAATGCCACAGAATCCCCTTTTAAACTTTTATTTTGCTTTAAAGAAAAAGGAACTAACTTAAAATATTTAGCATTAGTTGCACAAAATATTTCGATAAAATTCTAGTTTTTATATGTCTTTTATATATTTAGCCTGTCATAACAGTGCTCAAGATTGTATGGATGACGTTTTTCTGCATTATAGTATCCTAAACCAGAGATCTTGCTGCCCTGCTGCCCTGTAACAACACGGTTCCCTTTGTTGCCTAACAAAGCTCTGCTACGTCCTTTCAATAGGATACTAATTCATCATCACTGCATTACCGGTTTCCTACAGGACTGTAAAAAAAAGTGTGTAAAAGGAACACAGAGGAATTAAACATGTCCAGCCCTTCCAATGAACTTTTAAAATTAATCTTGACATCCTATCACTATGTGATATTTTGTACATCTTACTGTATTTACGAGATTATTTATCAAGGTTTACCCATCTGGCTAATGGCCTATTATTTATTTCACTTTTTGTTGGACTTTATATTCTTTTTATGTAGTATGTTAATGGGCCCTGTATATCTATTATGGCACTCTTTGAACAGTCTAAAATAGACTAAAAATGGGACATGTAATAGTTTTTAAGTTACAGACAAACTTTTTTTTTTCCAGCTAAGCGTCTGGATTAAAGTTGATTCCAAGAAGTTGTTTCAGAACTTCTGGAGTGAAAATGTTTTTATTTGCAGTTCAGATAGAATGCAAAATTGTAGTTGAATCAAGAGTCAGAAATTGGCTGTGTTTTGAATTGTTATTCCTGCTTTTGATTTGTTTTTTTCAGATGTGCTTCAGTTTATAATGTAACTAAAGATTTTGTTTGTGTAACTGCATGATTAAGACAATAAAGTATTTTTTCTAGTCTTCCACAAAAATCTTTTTGATCAGTTTGCGAGTTTTGATGAGTTTTGTAAGTTTTCTGTTTTATGAACTATGAATCAGCAAATTTTTAAGATTGTACAACATAACAAAAAGTACCGCTGTTTAAAAAGATAATGTATATAAAATGCATATAATAAATACTAAATGGTGTACCTGTATATTACTGTTGGCTATATTTTGTTACAAAATTTATATGTATCATTCTGTTCTCTAAGTAACTGAACTAGGAAATGAATGTTTAAATAGTATGTATTGTTTACATGTTGAGGTAATTTTTGTTTTTTTAAGTAGTTGTATTATGTTATTAGTAATTTGGGACAGCACTCCTCCCTTACAAGAACTTTCAAAACATATATTCCTGGTATTTTTAAGTGGACAATACAACGGCAAGGTAACATATTTTGTATTTTAATTCATAACAACAATGCTGCCTTTGATCAAGTGGTCTTTAAAAATCTTGGACTGGTTCTATAAATTCTACAAATATTGATGCCTTTACTTTAGAGCAGTGATGGCGAACCTTTTTTGGTTCGCGTGCCAAAAGGGGGGGGAGCACGGGGGGGTGTCACGCGTGTGCGTTCCCACACCCATAATTCCATGCGCCCCCTGTGCATGCGTGCGTGACCCCCCCACTCCCGGGACGCGATGGCAAGCCCGTTTTTCGTTCTCTCCAGGCTCCAGAGCCTTTCTAGGAGCCTGGGGAGGGCGAAAACTGCCTCCCCCCCCCCGGAGGCCAGAAATCGCCCGTTTCAAGTTGGGAAATGGGCCATTTCTAGCCTCCGGGGTTGGTGAAGGCCATTTTCACCCTCCCCAGGCTCCTAGAAAGGCTCTGGAGCTTGGGGAGAGCAAAAAACGGGCCTTCCCCACCCCCTTAGGAGGCTGGAAACATCCTGTTTCCAGACTCCCAGTGGGCCCAGAAGGCCTGAAAATCATCTGGCCGGCGCGCGCATGCACCCCGGACCTGAGCTCGCGTGCCCACCAATATGGCTCCGCGTGCCACTTGTGGCACGCGTGCCATAGGTTCGCCATCATGGCTTTAGAGAATAGACAATATATATCATACTTTTAGATGTAGATTTGCTAATTATTGTTAAATGAGATATGCGAGTGGTTCTTTCTCATTCCTTGCCTCTCCTGGACCAAATAACTGTTAATTTCCAGTTCTTTCAGATTAGATGCTCATTGAGAGGTTCTTATAGGTTTTTATTCTTTGTTAATACTGTTTTTTAATTGTTTCAGTATGTTGTTAGCCATACAACTTTGTATTGGCGAGTTAGGCTGTCATATAAATGGAAGGAAGCCAACCATGCAGCTCACTTATTTGGCACCAAATTAAAAAAAAATATTAACTCCCCCTCCCCTTTATTTATCACAGGTTTGATGTAAAGGTTGCAAAGAGATTTTGATTTTCTGGGATTGTTTGAAGCAAAACAAGTAATTGTTTTTTTTATCCAGAGCTAAAAATATTCTATTGTTAACAAGGTAGCCCATTTTCCTCAAAAAAATATCAAAAAGTATTAAATATTACAAAGACTGTCAGTACTACCCTGACTTGGTCCTATAGGCAAGAAAGACCCTCAATTCCAATTTTTACCATAGTCATTCTATTTGCAAGTATTTGTATTTTGTGATTTTTCTCAGCTGTTTGTCTTCTATTCTGCTGTCTCCAGGTACTGCATTCTCCACTATTTTTGTCTTTCTTACTGATAATTGTTAAGTTTAGGTGTTATGTGGCAGGTGCTTGTCTGAATTCTGTAGCTTCTTAATTTTCTATTAATCTATTGTCTATTTCAGCAGTTCTTGCTTGCAAGCAAATGGTATTGCAGATATTCCAATGCTCCATTGTTGTTGCTTTGTCATGCCATTGTTTGTAGTCAGTCTGCGATCTTGCAGCAGCTAACTGGAGTTTAACTGTAAATTGTTTCCTCTGCTTCTTTGCAGAGATGACATTTTACTGTCTTACTGTCTCCTTAATTTTGGTTTTATATGCATTTGTTCTTAAGGCTTGGCCTTGTTCAACCAGAATTAGATCCTTTGCTTCTTTCTTTAATTTTCCTGCTCTTAGCTATTGCCAGATTTTCTTGCTAACCTGCTTTGTCTGCTATTTTTATTTTACTGGTCATGTAATACTTTATTTGTTTTATTTATTTAGATTTATATGGCTGCCCACTCACTCTGTGACTGGGTGGCTTACAAACAATAAAAACCCAGTATAAAAAACAACAATCCCCCATCCCCCTAGTGACAACACACAATCAAATGAGCCATTTGATAGACTCCATCCCACTCTGGGTTCCCCAAATCCACTGGCAGAACCAAGTCTTCAAGGCCATACAAAAGAGTGTCGAAGGGAGGGGGGCAGTTAATCTCTGCAGAGATGATGTTCCAAAGAGAGGGAGCCACCACAGAGAAGGTCCTTCTGTGTCCTGCCAGATGTACCTCCTTAGGAGACAGGACTTGCAACATTCCTTGCTTCCCCCCTCTATTGGGTGGGGTGGATATAACTGAAAAGAGACAGTCCCTCAGATAACCCAGTCCCAAGCCATGAAGGGCTTTAAAGGTGACAACCAGCACTTTGAATTGCACCTGGAAGCAAATTGGAAGCTAATGTAGCTCCAACAGGAGAGAGGACACCTGGGTCTGCACCGTGCCATTAGGCCACTGCATTTTGAACCAGTTGGAGCTTCCCGATGTTTTTCTTTTTTTCTTTTCTTTTTTTAAATTTTATTTTATTTTAACAATGCAAATAAAGCAAAGCCAGAGAGAGATCAATGGTAAATCTTAACATACAAGCTAATAACTATAACTACTATGTTAACAGTAAATACAGCAATCCAACCAAAAAAAAAAAAGCTTCAACTAAATTTCTACTTACATTAGCTTATTTACAAATTTTTCCATATTATATCCATATTTTTATACATCTTTGTTGTACTGACATTCATAAACTTCCCTCTCATTTCTACCTCTTGTCTCTATCCATTCATAAAATTTATTCCTGGGCAGGAATAAAAAAATTTTTTTTTCAAGGGCAGCTCCATGTAGAGTCAAAATGGTGACTAGGGCATGAGTGACTGTGAGCAGAGATTGTTGGTCCAAGAAAGGATGTACTGTATTTTTCGAAGTATAAGACACATCTTTTTACCCCCCCAAAAGAGGGTGAAAACTTGGGTGCGTCTTATACACTGAATGTAGCCCCACCCAGCTACCCCCACCCATTGGCCTCTGCCTCCCAGCAATTTACCTCCTTGCAGCAAACAGAACAGAGCCTGAATAGGACAAGCAACTGATTATCAGCTTCCCGACCATCAACTGATTCAGGCTGCAGGTAGGCTGCATGTGCTAAAATGAAAGTGAAACTAAAACTGCAAGGAGGCAAATTGCTGGGAGGTAGAGGTAGAGGCAGAATTTTATTTTCTTGTGCTAATCAGATTGCTGAGACTGGCTGTTTGCTGCAAGGAGGTAAGTCTAACTATAAATAATTATTAGACTTATTTTTTAAAGACTGCTTTATTATTGTTCTAGACAACTTAACAAAATGAAGAAGCTTTTTAAAATAAATGCTTGATCTGAAGAGGCCCAGTGCTATTGTATCTTCTTTTAAATAGCAGAAAGCCACATCAGTTTTAACAGCATCTGTACAAGTAATAATCTGAAATGTAACAGTGTCTTGTTTTAGTATTAAAATAAGGCAGCTGAGTTAAACCCTGACTTAGTCATGTTTGGAGTAGATCTATTTAAATAATTGGGAGGAGTTAGTGTGACTACATTTAAAGAAAACTTTCTGGCATTAATATACTGCCATAATGTACATTTCTCCAATTCTTTGCTATTTCTATGGGTCAGGCACACATGCACAGAAATACACAGCAAACAGTGTATATAATCTGTACTGTTTGCGAATTGCTGGGAGGCAGAGGCAGATTTTTTTTTCTTGTTTTCCTCCTCAAAAGCTAGGTGCGTCTTATACTTCGGAGCGTCTTATACTCCGAAAAATACGGTAACTGGTGCACAACCCATAGTTGTGCAAAGGCCCTCCTAGCTGTGACTGCCATCTGCTCCTTGAGCAACAGTTGTGAGTTCAGGAGAACCCCCAGATTATGCATTTACTCATCCAAGACCAAAAGTGGCAATTCTCTATGGACCAAAGAACTCCAAACGCAGAGCCACTTGGTCTCACCAGGCTGAGTTTCAGCCTGTTGGTGCCCATCCAACCCTTAACAGCTTCTAAGTGCAAAAGAGAGGTCACAGCATCACTTAACTCACCATGGGCTGAGAATACAATCAAGCATCATCAGCATATTGATGATATCTCAGTCCATGGTGGCGGATGATCTCACCCAGCAGCTTCATGTAGATGTTAAACAAGCGGAGAGAGTACCGAGCCCTGCAGAATCCCGTAAAGCAATGGACAAGGGCTGGACCTCTCGTTTCACCAACAGCAGCCACAGAGGAAACAAGTGAACCAGAACAATGCAGAGCTCCACACACCCCCTTCCCAATTCTTAAAGCTGCTCCAAAAGGATATCATGGTCAATGGTATCAAAGACTGCCGAGAGGTCAAGTACAGCAAGGATGGATGCACTACCCTCATCCCACTCCCACCAGAGATCTTGCCATGTCTCTTCTTTATTTAGTCTTTCTTGTAGGCCAATTTGGTCTCTCCAGTACTCAGTAAGCTTTCATGGTATATTAACTTAAATGCATCTTTACTGTCCTCCAGATATTCTTCCAATGCCCCTTTTTCTTCATTCCATTCCCATTTTCCTTGATAAGTAGAGTCTGTCAGCATCATTGCATAGATGAAGGGCATGATTGCTGATGGGGAGGTATTTTTGTTCCCTTTTTGGCTTGTCTCTTGCATAGTATATAGATATTGTTTATGTCTATGTGTCTATTGGTAGCTAATTTGTGCAAGGCTTCTAAAATTCACTAGTGTTTTTGGACCTGGCTTGGTCTAGAATGGTCAGTTTCCCCATTGAAACTATGGTTAAGTCTGTCCATATGTTGTGAAATTAAAAATTAAATTAAATTTACTAGTAATGCGAATAGTAGCATTTGCAAGAACTTTGGAATAAATAGAATGCCACATTTAAATAAAGGTGAGTTTGAAAAAGTGATAAATGTGTTATGATTTTAAGATTAAGTTATCTTTTTCATGCTAATTGGCCATCCCAAAATGTTTTAAAAGGATTGGCCATCAGTTTTATTATGCTGGAACTGTAAAATGATGGAAAGCACATTTATTTGTTCTATTATCTTGTTATGGTTGAATATTTATTAGTGGTTTGGGAAAGAATATGTTTTAAAAACATCAATGTGATTTTGAATTATATTCATAATTACTTAACTATGAATATTTGGAATTTATCATTAGTACTTTTCTATAATGAAAAAATAGTACCACCCTGGATTGATATATTAATGATCTACTTCAGAACTGCTTCTATACTGATATAATGGAAAGGTGGATCAATATTATTCCATGGGATAAAGCTTTAATTCTGTGTTTAAAGATCAAGTTCATTTTTATATGCATTAAATATTTTTGCTCGTTTTTGGATTTTTCTCCCTTTTTCTTTGTATGCTAAAGCAATATTTTAAACAAATCTTAAAGAATGATGGTTCTTAAAATAGTGGCAGAGTGATTAAATGCATAATAGGACTTGGAAACTAATCTTTAGATCAGAAATTAAAGCAAAAACTTAATGGTTTACTCATAACAGTAATCTAATCTCATATGCATAACTTGTTTTCAATAATCGTTATTTCTACTGTGCTGCTTTTATGTAGTAAATTTAAACATTGCAACATTTTATTATTGTGATCAAGATAAGCCACTCTAAGCCTCTGGCTAGGTTTTTTTAAAACTTCATTTGTATTCTCTCCCCCTCCAATCAATCGGCAAATACTTTTTGGTAGTAATCCTGACTGCTGGACTGTAATGGTTAAATTATTTAATTTTATTTATTTATTTATTTATTTAATTTATTTAATTTACTTATTTAATATGATTGCCAAACATATACTTTGCTCTTTAAGACTTGGTTAAAATGGGGAAAGAGATACTTTTGTGGATATTTTTAAAAAATACTGTTTGAATAAAAATAAAACAATGAGTTGAATCACATTGTGCCATTCTGTACAGAGAAGAGCCACTGATCCCAAACCTTGCTGGTGGAAAATGATTTCTGATAATTCTTTGTCTTTTGTTCATCTTTTCCTTGATCAAAATCACCCATATTGTGGAAGGAAGTACGTTGATATTAATGCAAAATTTGAAAATTCCCCTTTTCCTCCCGGAAGACTGCAAGACTGTAAAAAGAAAATGAACTTGGATACAGCCTCATTCATTCATTCGAGACAGAAGACTACCAGAAAATCCCAGAAATATAGTTTACAGTAGGAAAAGGAAAACATTCTGGAACACAAACCACTTTCCTATTATTGTCAAGGCAACTATATGGACATAATAACCAGGAATGGTATTTGATTCATAGAAATCCTTACCACCTGCACACACACCTTTCTAAATATTTATATACTTCAAGTTGAAGTAAGTTAGTAATGGTTCAAGTTCTGCTAACTTTCAAATTAATTAGATGTCTTAATTAAACATCTGATTTGCATATTAGATTACCATATATTGGTTGAATTCATTTTTATCTTGCCAGTTACATAAATACTGGGATAGGAAAAAATTTGGAATAACTAGTACCTCTGGGTTTGTGAATGAGCTAGTACAATTTTATCATACCCCAATTACTGGTATATGAATTAGACAATTGTAGACTATTGTATGAAATTCTTATACTTTTCATAGTACTGAATTTTTTAAAGAAAGGAAAGTAATGTAATGTTTTATTGTTATGATTCAGCCCTTAAATCAATAGTTGCATTCCTTATTGCTTGCTTTATACATTTAAAAGAAATAGCTAAAACATAATGTGTATTTTACATGCCATTTTTTAAAGCTCTGAGTAAAATTTTAGTAAACAAAAGATCAATTAGGCCGGGTAAACACAAAAGAAAAACAGCAGGAATTTTTAAGTACAGTGGTACCTCAGAACACAACTGCTTTGAAACTCGTCAAATTTGGTACTTGCCGCATTTTGATGAGATAATTTTGTCCTGGCATTTTATTTTGACACATCGTTTGTTTGGTACTCGACACCAAGCTAAAGGTTATTGGTGTCGGTTGCCTCCCTTTCCAGTCAATCAAAGGGTCACACACAGTAGCTCTTGCCCTTTGCACATGCCCTTGCAGTCTTGTCTTAGCTTCTGTGGTCATTGTTTGCGCTTGTTTTCCTCATCAGTACAGAAGTTTTTATTTTATTTAATCTATTAACTTTTAGGTTTTTTCTCATGTAATGATATACAACCCTATTTTTATATATATTGCCTTAAAAATGTGCATTGTCCTTGGTTTGGGAACACATTAATTTACATTGTTCCTTATGGGAAAAATTTGTTTGGTACTCGTTTTTGATACTTGTCATGCCTCCCAAAACTAATTAATGATGAGTACCAAGGTACCACTGTATAAGATACTGGTAATTAAATTTTTTAAAGGCTATTAGCCAGATAAATACTATGCCTTTGTACTTAACTGCTTTTAATTTTTTCCTTTGCAAGTCATTCTAATTATACAATTTTGTAATTGTAGGTTACCAGTTTCAGCAGAATGCTTATGTCATATAGTTTAAAATACTTGGATTTAAATTCAGACCATTAAATTTAACTGAGCTAAGTCAATTTCAAGCTCAAACAGATTTTATAAGTAAAATAACGTTTAAGTGGTTTGAAAAATGTGCAAGTAATTCATCATAAAGACATTTCCAAGATAATTACAATCAAGGTGTCTTTTAAATCAAAATTTATATATCGCACTGGAATCTTTAATACTAAAAATTTATAACTGAAAAGCAGTCTTTGGAACCATGTAATACTGTACTGCAAACTTATACTAATATCTGTCTGGCTATATACATTCCTTAACAACGATATTACAATGTTTATTAACTCCATACTCACCAAATTATTATTTTTACATAGTCGACATCATTCCAGAGCAAAAAGATTCATATTTAATAGAGTACATTGGATATTTCTACCTTAATTTGCAAAAGGTTTAGTAACACAGTGCCAGGAGCAGCTGCAGTTTTTTGTACATAAAATGAATATTAGATAAGTTGGCCATCTTTGAAAAGTTAAGAAGAATATTTAAAATAGTATCCAATAGTACTTTTAGCCAGGTTCTCTATTCAGAAAAAAATACACTGATTTTAATTGAAGTTTTGCCTAAAGGCAGTGCAATAGTAAGCCCTTTGTAAGCCAGTTCACCACCAAATAACTCTGTGTGCTAGAATAACAGAACATCTTATACTCTAGAGATTTTAGTTTTGCAGATGTACTTAGAGTCAAACCCCTTCAGTCTTTGTCGTCTTTTCAGTCTTCACTGTCTGAAGCCCAAAAAATCTCTGCAAATAGCTCTTACAATATTAGGCACAATCTGCTCCAGTCCAGTAAATTCTTTTGTGAAGAAAGTATGTGTTTCCTTAGGTTCAGATGCCATATCTTTTAAATCCTCGAGTGGAGCCCAAGCAATGCCAACAGAAAATATGTTGATACCTTTAAAAAATCGTTGAGAAGAAAAGGAACATTGTTGAGAGTCTGCTTAAAGTTCATGTAGAAAAGGATTTGACATGCTTAATATCTATACAAACAGAACAAATGCCATTGTCTGAGATAGGAAGCTAATGAATAAGAGTACTGGACTTAGGACTGTTTGCTAAGGGATTGTGCTACTTGAATTCCAGAGGTAGATTCTAGCAAGAAGATTGCAGAATTTCGCCGGAATAGCAGGAGAAAAAGCACTTTCTCTCTATTGTCTCCATCAGTCCAAATCATGAGTCTTTCCAACTGCTATAATCCAAATGAGCCATGCCCATCAACCCTACTTAACACTTTTAATTATTGCCATTTTTGTTTGAATTTTTCTAAAGTTCTCTTTTAGGATTTTTAAACTAGAAGAGTCTTGTTTTTCTGCATTATTTTTGAGATGCTTTACATTCGGAAAGGAGTTAATTTAGAATTTGCACACTGCATGTTTAAACTACTGTCCAGTCTGACTCTAAGCCAGTTTAAGGAAAGTCGGTCTGGAATGAGATTCTATGCATCTTACAAGATATTCACTGCAAAGTACAGAATACTGCACCTCCCACTAAGACAATTCTTCTACTGGAGTGTCCTCCCACCTTTCTGTTCCAGTCTTTCTGGACACAAACAGGAAAACATGTCCAGAAATCACTTTCACAGTGAATGGAGTGAGAATAAGGGTAACATCTATTTCTACCTTCTAATTTTACTGGCTACTGGCCCATCTGGCAATGGAGCAACAGGATACACTTGCACTTTATCATAAAGCGCTTGAGATGCGTTTATATCATGGGGCTTTACTGCGGATAAGTGAACTGTGGGAAATCAGTACTGTAGAGAAAATCTGAAATCAAGCTATTTATACAACCCCTGTCCCCATGTCTACCATGTAATTAAACTATATGCAAGATTCCTGAAGAATTTCATCATGATAAAATTAAACACCAATTTTTCTATATGTGTAGGTGTGTGTGTGTGTATATAATTACAGATTATTTAATCTCCCCAATATGATCTATTTGTCATTTTAAAGTATTGTTTTCTCTGTTTTAATTCTGATACACAACTCAGAATCACTGGTGAGTGGGTGTCCCTAGAAATGTTATTGAAAAAAACAAGCAAAGTATGTCTCAGGTCTGGAGTATGGTGTGTTGAATAATTATTTCTTTGACGGAGACAATAAATATTACCTGCTTTATGAGCAGCAGTTGCAGGCCCTCGGATGTCATCGTAAGACTGGCCATCAGTCAAAATTACCAGAAAATTTTTGTTGGCTCCATCTCTCACAGGTGCAAACACATTTTTGGTTACATAAGTAATGGCTTCTCCTGTAGCAGTACCACCACTCATATAGCGGATTGCTTGAACACCTGAAAGAACCTTTTCCTTTGTTTTGTAGTCTGTAAAGCTGAATTCTGTGCGCTGATTATAAGTGAACTGAATAACTGCAATTTTGGCACCGATATCTGTGATATCAAATGATTTGACAACATTACTAATAAATCCAAGCATGAGGTGGAAATTGTTGTCACCAATACTGCTAGAGCCATCTATGAGGAAAGCTATGTTGACGGAATTATAGCAAGTCTTGCTGCATAACATTTGTTCATGTGCACAGAGTTTTTGAACAAGAGGTTTCACGTGTTTTGTGGTACCAAACCAAGTGGGTATGTTGTAGGAAAAGAATCCATTATTTTGACAGACTGCCTGTTTTTAAAAGCAAAATAAAAGGCATGAGTGTTAGCACATGTGCAAATCGGATTTTTGTGTAATACTAAAACTCTTGTTTTGGTAAACGCTAGAAAGGTTTGCTTGTGATGCTTGATACTCATCCTGCATTTAGGAAGCCTTTAAGAGCCAACTCTTCCAGAGCCTTTTGGGGATTGATGTGCTATTTAGGCTCCCACCCATCCTCACCCTTTATCATTTACTCATTTTGCTTTAGTTTAGCAATACGTAGTTGGCATTATCATGTTGGTTTATCCTTGTTGATTTATTAAGGGTCTGTCTACAGGGATAAAAAAGTCTTAGCTCACCGAGACTTTCATTGATATTGTAAGTATGTTTATGAAGTTCAGTTTGAGCAACTTATAACCTGTGTCTAGCATCTCTAGAACATACTGTTGAAATTCATCAGCAAAATGAATCAAGGAGAGAAGCAGCCTAGAACTAAGAATTTCCTGACAGAATAATTAATCAATGGAACAACTTGCCACCAGAAGCTGGGAATGCTCCAACACTGGAAGTTTTCAAGAAGAGATTGGACAACCATTTGTCTGAAATGGTATAAGGTTTCCTGCCTGAGCAGGGGGTTGGACTTGAAGACCTCCAAGGTCCCTTCCAATTCTGTTTTTCTAAAAAAACATTCTAAATTTCTAAAATAACTAAATTTTGATAGTATAGATTTAGGCCATTTTTAGAGTTCAGATTTTGTAAAGCTAGGGATGGAGGTAGCCCAATTCCAATTTTAATCCCAGTTCAAAAAAACCCCAAACCATGGAAAAATGGCATGAAAAAAATGACTTTATGCCTTCTAGTGACATCAAATACCACATTACCCTCTGTAGCAATCTATAAAGCTAGGAAGGTGATTTGTTGCTGATGTTGCCCACTTATGCATTAAGATATTACACTATTTAATCAGAACTAAAATGGCTATTCTGACTACAGTAATGCAAATATAGAGATTTTTCTTCTTACCTTTTCAACAAAATTTAGTTCTTCAATCATCCCCATTTCTTCAGATGTAGGCTTTGCAATTGACACAATGAATACATTAACACCAAATTCTCTAGCCAATATACCAGCTTCTTCCAAATTATCTGATGGCCAGCCATCTAAGAAAACTACAATGATTTTAGGAATGCCTTTGCGTACCCCTTTTTCAATAGAAAAAAATCTTTGTGCTGAGTGTTTCAAAGCTCTTCCTGATAGGGAGGGAGAAAAAACATTATTCTCAGTACAATAAAATTCAGGATTTGTGTTTAATATCTGTTTAATATCTAAAAAGAAAGATCTTATTTAAGGAACTACCATGAAAATAAATTGTATTTGTAATTTTTTTCTATAACGAGTAGACCTGCTATTTACAATTTATGGTGGTGCAAATTACATAAAATTATTTTCATTATTTAGAACATTCATATGATTTGACAGTCATTACATGTGCCAACAGCTCAGATGAAATGAAATTTTCATTCACACATGATAAATTAATTCCTCCAACTAAGGAAAGTCTTCTAACAAAAAAATGGAGAGAAATAACCACCCCCCCCCATAACTATTGTTTACTCTCAAATTCTGTTTAGCTGAGTTGGGGAACTGATTTGGATTTGGGTATGCAAGGACAAAGAGAGAAGGGAAAAGACCCATTCATTGTATGAACATCTCCATACATGCAATACTAAGTTTAATCCATACTAATCCATACACCTGTGCCCCGTTGGGTCACTGTTTCAGAGATAATTCCTTACCTAAATAGAGAATGACCATAGGTAACCAAAAAAATCAGTGGGAGTGGGAGCCACTTCCAACTTCCTGTCAGATTCCCTATTGAATTCCTTGTGGGAAACTGGCAGTGGACATTAGAAATCTTCCTTCTCTCTGTCCCTGTCCCCCCCTCTCTCTGTCCCCCCCTCTCTTTCCTTTCATCCCTCCCTCCCTTCATTCCTTTGTTTGCCTTTCTCCCTTCCTAGCTTTTAATATATTGGAAAAAATCTAAAAATGTAGGGAGATATTCCACAGATGTATCTGCCTTGAAAGTAACCCATGTTAAACTGTATAGCACAATCAAACATCAGGAGCTGATCACAGGAAATGTTTTATGATATTTTGTATTGTATCATAAAATGTTTTATGATAATTGTTATGTCATAAAACACTTCATGAAATTTGCCAAATTTCAATTCCACAGGAGTCACGTGTGTGAAATTTGTAATACAGTCTGCAAGTTAGCCCATTTATGGTACCTTGATTGAAAAAGTTTGCCCTATAATGCATTGTTTCATCCAGTTAAAGGTTAGAGACAGAAGAATTCTAATAGTATATTATAAAATATTTGTTATATTTGACCTGCATGGACAAGAATTACCTGTATTGGAATTGCCTCCTTGGAAAGCTATTTCTTTTATTGCAAATAAAACATCTTTTGAAGCGGTGAAGTTGTTCAGATAAAATTCAGTTTTTGGATAATCACTGGGAAAAGAACACATGAACAAAGATGTGTGGCAATTAGGATGTGAATACAATTCTCATTCACTTTTTATATAAAAAAACAATTTGATTCAACATTTGGTGCTGTTGTTCAGTCTTTAAGTTGTGCCCAGCTCTTTGCGAGACCATGGACCATTGCATGGCCATGTCATCCGCCCCCTTGTCCTCTGTGGTCTCCCAGAGTTTGCCCAAATTTGTGTTTATTGCGTTGTTTATTACTATATAACCATCTTATCCTCTGCCGTCTCCTTCTCCTTTTGCCCTCATCTTATCCAACATCAGGTCTTTTCCAATGAGTCCTCTCTTCTCATTTAGTGGCTGAAATAATTGCAGTTCGGCCACTAAATGAGTGCTTCAGTATCTATCCTTCCAAAGAACAGTCAGGGTAGATTTCCAGATCAATATATATTAATTAAAAGGTAATTACCATTGAGTTCATTTATAGACTTGCAAGTGCAGAATCATTTGTGAAACCTTGTTCTAAGGATGTGAAGCCTAATTGTAAGCAGCCAAGAAATACCTGACTGGCCATCTTGAGAAACTACATGATTGATTAAGATGGGCCTATGCTTGGAGACTGACTGACTGACTGACTAAGCAAAATAGTCACTAGGGAAAATTGCAACTGTGATTATGATCTTACTTCAGCTTTCCTTTATCTTACAAACTTGCAAAGGTTGTAAATGAGAGAACTAGTTATGAAGTTACTTTTTCATTGTTAAGTGCAAGCAGTCACTAAACAAGGACCGCCTAACTTACAATGTATTTTTATTTTTTATTTATTTTTAAATTTAGATTTTTTGTGAGAATTTTTAATCCAAGATTACAGGTCTGGGGAGTTGCATGCCACCTAGCCATGGCTGATTAGAGTGGCCAATGAATTCTGTAACAAAGTTAATATATTGTAAGCATTATGTGGATTTACTAAACAGGTTGATTGCAATCAGTTTTGTTTGCAAGCCACTTTCTGGGAGCAAGGTTTAAGGTGGTAGGCTGTATAAATATTGCAGTCCCCTCATCTTCCACCAGGACTCCTACTATATCTCCAGATTTATTGGTAGCTCTTCAGTTCTTTGACAGGTTCACTAAAACTGGCACACCCATAGAGAATCCTCAGGTGGAGTTGCATTTTCAGCAAAGGGAGGAAATAAACTATTGTCAGGATCCTTAGGGCTCTCTGAGCTTACAATTTCATTACCAGGGCACGGATGATGTTGCCTAGTTGGATAATGAAACATTTGCAAGAAAACCACCAAGCTCAGAGAGCACCAAGGACCCCACAGTTCAACCCTGAGTTACAATTATTATCTTCTATTGGAAACCATCATCAGGTAGACCAGAGCAGAGAATCATCTCCACAGGAAGATAAGAACTATACTTTTTGCCAGCAATAACAGCAACTTGCAAGATTGATTGTGCTTTACCTCTCTTCCTTCTTATAGTTTAGTCAATCAGGGAGGCCCTTGTTTGAGCTGCTTCTGAAAATTATACAGTATTGTCACCCAGAACTTAAAAAAAGAGGTTTAGGCCCCTTTGCCTAAGAAACAGTTTTGGGTTTTTTTTGCATATTTCTGTCAGGGTTATCTCCCTTACTTTCTATCCCATCTCTCCTGTCAGTCACAGTGTTCCCTCCTCTCTGCACAAAATACTTCCAGGTCAGAGTAATAGAACAAACTGCAGATTCCCTTTCTTTTTTTTCTTTGCAGCAATGATCAAAGATTACAAGACAAATTCTGTACAAATACATCTTTGTAAGAGAGGGGAGAGAGAGAGAGAGAGAGAGAGAGAGAGAGAGAGAGAGAGAGAGAGAGAGAGAGAGAGAGATATGTACTAAAAATAATAAAAAGTCATGGGTTGTGTTGTAAAGCGTCAAGAAAGGGTTAACTGAACTATAATTAGGGAGTAATAAGAACAGAGAGGTGAAGTGAAGAGTAAAGATTGTTAAACACAGAAACTTTCAAGAAAAACAACTCTACTGTAGGAAATTAAGTGGGGATAAGAAAGGAAAAGAGCTAACATTTAAAAATGTGGAAGAAGAAAGCCTGATCTCTCCCCTGTCATAATTTGTTATAAACATATTGCAACACCCTGCCATTCCTAACATTGCCAAGAAAAGTGCATGGATATAGTCAACACAAGAATGTATTTTTCCTTTTTAATCTTTGTAGTTACCCCAGAGCAAAGTTATGTATTAAAAAGTATTTGGTTCATTTCAATAAATTTTTGCCAAACACCTGTTGAGGCCTATTTTTCTGATTTTCGCCACCATAATATTGCAAATGGACCATAATCATTGGATAGGTGTCAAGCAAAAACACATCTAATTTAAGAAGTGCTATTTTCAATTTAGTTCTTGCCCTGCCTTAATCACTTGTCAGTGTTTTTCCACTATTAACTGCCTTAAAATATGAAACTTTCCTTGGCTCTCTATAAAAGTTTTTTTTAAAACAAATTGTTCATTTTGGAGCCTAGATTCTATTAATTCCCTTGGATGAAACATTAGTGGTCCTAGTGTAGTCAACAAATATAATTGCAGTAATTCTTTTGTGTCTGAAAGTTTTATGGGCTAACTCATCAACTTGGTAACAAGCAGCTAAACTCTTCCAGATGTTTTGGGCATTTTATTCTATGTGTATTTTAAAATCTGCTTATTTTTATTTTGTTCCTAAAGTAACCTACATTGTTTTGGTAATAGGTAGTGATGATAGTAGAATCTATTATTTGGGAACAGTTGCAGGGAAATATCCTACACTTTTGACTATCACAGCCATTGCAATTTTTACAGGAATGAAAGTATAAATTGTAGGATTCCTTGTGTTCTCTTACCCCTAAAACTGGAAAATTATCACCCTAGAAAGCTGCATCACAGGCCAGAAACAGGAATATAAATACAAATCTCCCATTGATCTGAAATATATTTTTTAGCCTGTTTGTTAATGGCGACGAAGACACTTGCACACCAATGATCCCAGATTCATATCCAAATAAAAAAAATTATGCTATTGTAAGAAGCACATCCCTAAAACATTTTTAAGTTAAAGAGAACTGCTCTGGGGCATTGAATTCCATTTGAAAATACTATACCAAATAAGATGATTTGTTATGTTTTCTAATTTTAACCTAAAATTCATTCAGTATCATATACCTACACACCAGAGGTGGGGTCCTCCCGGTTCGGACCAGATCTCCCGAACTGGTAGCGACCCGCTGGTGACATCACGATGATGTCACGGATCCGGTTCGGTCGGTGCCGGTCCATGGGCGCCCATCTTTTTTTAATTTTTTTTAAAAAAAATTTTTTTGAAATTTTTTTAATTTATTTTTTCTTCTCCGCATGCGCAAAAGCCGAGTTTCTGGCACTGCGCATGTGTCGCCATCTTGTTTTTGGCTTTTTAATTTTTTTAAAATTTTTTTGCACTGCGCATGCATGCGTGGGAAGCGCGCACGCCCATGAGGCGCGCCCATGAGGTGCGGCCACGCGGCACGGGAGGAAGCGAACCGGCAGCAAGGTAAGTTAGAACCCACCCCTGCTACACACCCAAGGCTAAAACTTAGGATCAGCAGGGCACTACATTCCAATTCCTCATTATGAAGTTCAAGGAACAAGGATTTGATCAAAGCAGCTTTCACAAAGCTGAAGGAATCAGCAGCATGCTTGAAATGCTAAAGAGAAACACTCTACTACAATGTTTTGTTGAATGTAGTTCCAACAGTTGTGTGCTAAATATGGTTACTGAACTATAAAATACCCAGATTAGAGTTTTCTGCACTTTGCAACAACAATAGCAATATCTATTTTGTGGAATTTGAAATTATGGAAAGTTGAGTTTTTAAGCATTTAAGAGTTCTGGATTAAAGAAAAATGGGAAATATAGGAAACATAGGCAACGTCAAAGCAAAGTCAAGGAAAGCTTCTACCACAAACCCTTTGATTTTGATTTCTCCATTGGGCATAGTCCAAATGGTCAGTTGCATCTCTAAGATTCTAAGCAAAGTATAATGCTAGAAATCATAGCACTTAAGGAGGAGTAATGTACCAAATAGAACGTATTTCTCATACCTGGCTTGTATTACTCCCACATGTGGGCCTTCAGTTCCGATTCCCAGTGTCATTGCCACCTTCCCAATAAAGTTTTTCTGCAAATTAAATCTGCGCTGCCCAATATTGTAGCTTCCATCAATCAGGAAAGCAATATCGGCTTGACAATCTATGAACATGCAAAATAGTTTATTAACAAAATGATACAATAATTTTAGAGATTTGTTTTATGTGGTATATGATAATCTTACCTTTGTTTCCAGACTTTTTCACAACAGGTTTTTTAGGTCGTTTTCCTCAAAAAAAGAAACATAATTTAACTTTCTATATTTTGATATAAGCACTAACGTGTCATCAAGTAAACCTGAAGATATTCTGCACTCTTCTATGCATCCTTATCTCTTGCATAGGGGAAAATATGTACATGTATTGTTTATGATGATTCTCAATCATCCAAGTCACGGATGTCCCATAGGTGCTTTTGAAAAAGCAACTGGGTTTTCTTGGGTTTTTTTCCTTCTTTAAAACGTTTTGCTTCTCATCTAAGAAGCTTCTTCAGTTTCAAGAATTGTATCAGAAAGTCCAGTTGTCTTTTCAAAAGCACCTTTGGGACTTTATATGTATTCTATCATCTTCATACTTTTAAATATACTTTACAAAAATTGGAGAATAAATGCAAAATTGCTTATTTCCTGAGAAGCTTTTGGTGGAAAAAGACATATTCTTTATTGATTTTTTTTACCTGCAAATGGCCGTGCTGTTGAAATAGGATGCCCAGCTGCTTCAAGGGCTTCACCTTTAACACCTATTATCACATTGAAAAATAAAAGAAATTTATTGCCCTGCTCTCAAAAGATGTAAAAGGGGTTGAGTTTGTGAATTATTCCAACTTCCAGATCATTCATCTATTGTGGGAATTAGAATATATTTCAATTTTTGTCCATAAAGTATTCTTGCTGCTGTCAACATATATAATAGGGAGGTACCAGATTTTTTTCAAGTTCCTTGTCCATTAAGCCTAAAAGAAAAGTCTGACTAATTTCATTTTCATTTTGATTTGTATTTTATTCTTTGATAAATTTAATAAAATTATTAAATTATTAAAAACTCAGTCATCTTTAGCACCAAAACAAACCCCTTCGCAAAGGCCTTCTCAGCCTGAATCAGACCAACATTAAAGAAACTCAGCTCATCAGCTCTACACTAGAAAAAAAAAAAAAGAAACAGCAAAAGAAAGAAAAATAAAAGAAATTTATTTCTCTTTTTTTGTGAATTATTTCAATTTTGCTTGGGAAAGTAAATTACAAGCAAGCTTTTTTAACTTTTAACTTTTATTTGTATTTCTATGCCACCCAACTTCCAAGGGACTCTGGGCGGCTTACAGCAAATATAAAACTTATTAAAATATAAAAAGCATTATTAAAAAAAATACATAATAAAAAGCATTTAAAAACAATTAAAACCCATACACAACTTTTCATAGACATAAATAGACAGAT